>CM049382.1:5220332-5230332 GCA_026937815.1 Etheostoma perlongum | reverse complement strand
TCCGTGTACAAAACTATGGAGTTTCTGAAATATGTTCTATCCACCAGTGAATAATGTGGATTTGCTTTATTTGTTGAATGTGTTTTAGAAAAAGTACTAAGCTGAGGTCAATTGATTTACTTCCCTTTTGCCACTGATTAAAAAGTATAAGATGTGATAATCATGACATATGGGGATAACGGTGCACATTTAAAGACAGTATATAGTGTTGCACTTGGCTGTTGTCTGTGTAACATCGATGTGTAACAATAAAAAGAAAGCTAGAGAGAGTAGTTCCAACCCTGCTTACTTTCTCACCAATGCAAAGTAGAGGCTGACATTTTTTGGGTAATTCTGTCGGGATTTCTGTAGGATTCCAGCGGGATGGAAGTCAATTTTAATTTGCATCATGTGACTGAGACGAGAGCGGGAGGGATGGGAATCAGAATAACAATTGGTCAGTTTTCATATGCAGATCTAATAAGAAGAAATACTATTTCCACAGGAACGGGAGTTGGATGGGACAGGAGTGAAAGTCCACTCACCTGTCACCCTCTACCCCACAGCGAGCCAATGAGTGAAGTGGGTGTGGATATGGGATTACTGCTTTTGCAAAATTACAGACAGTCTACCAAATGTTGACGTCTAAAAGGTGTGGAGGGAGGAGGTTTCAGAAACTATTTGATTATTTGACAAGTACTTCTGATGGAGTGTGCTTAAGGATTGGACTGCGTAAGCAAGATGTTTTTTAGCTTCTAACTTCATGTCGAACCACAGTTTAAAGTGTTTTTGCTCCGCTAATACACGTACTGAGACTGCTTGTTATCTTTTCAACTGCTGATTTTACGGTTCAAAGTTCTTCTTTTTATTCTTGAGTAACATTTTAGTGACTGAAACTTGCCCACAAACAGAGCAGAACAGGTAGGATTATATTGGGGGCCTTTCAAATGTGGCTTATTTATTTGAATTCATCCACAGTTGATTAGCATTACACCACCACTTATCATTGCATGATTGTGAATCTCTTCCACCACAAGGTAAATCAAGTTATTGTCACTAATACAGCACACACACACACACACACACACACACACACACACACACACAGAACAATGCAGCAATGATTGCAGTATGTGATTGGATTGCAATATGTTTGTTTTGGAAATGAAATCCTGATAATTAGTCTCTACTGACAGCGCTCTATCTCCGCCCATCTGTTCCATTTGGCATCCCTCCACCAACCAGGAGTCCCTCATCGCTCCGTCCCCATGATTCAACCAACTGAAACGCTTTCAAATACACCGAAAAGCAAGCAACAGTGCTGAAAGTCACCCAATCATCAGCAAGCTTAAGGGGAGGGGAGAGTGTGTGTGCATGTGCGTGTGCATGCGTGTGCGTGTGTGTGTGTGGATGTTTAGTAGCGGGAATGACAGCCAACATGGACAGACGGACAAACAGATTGACTGGTTGTGTTCTGATAGATAATTTGATGAGATACCGACACTACAGAAAACTGTAGGTGGGGACAATGGGAGTAGGAAGAGCCCAAAGGATAAGATAAGATACTATTGATGGAGGCTACTTCATATCTTTTTAAAGCAACACTATGTAACTTTTTGTACCTTTAAATAATGTTTCCAAAATCGTTTCAGTGGTTCATCGACTCGTAACAGGGTGAACGGCACTTCTGCATTCGCTTTGGGGCTCTCTCCCGGCTCTTTACCGGCTATAACCGCAATATGCAAGTTTGCCAGATCGGTTAGCGGATCTGTAGTTCCCATGAGACATAATGGGACAATTTCGCTTCCAACCTGTCTGACCAAAGCGGGAAAAGTTACATAGTGTTGCTTTAAATAGCTAAGAGTAGGGCTGCTCGATTATGAAAAAAAAACATAATCACAATAAGTTTGGTCAATACTGAAATCACGATTATCTAACACCCTTACTCGTTGACTTTTGGAAAGATGTGGCATTTACTGAACTTAGAAAAACTCTGAAACAGTTAAACAAATCAACAGTGAAAAAATTCCTTCCCCTTTTTGAATTTCCTTTAAAATAAATAACATAACAGATGCATTAAAATGTTTAAAAAGGATTAAATAAGAAACAAAATAAGATCAACTGCTGTAGTGCACTTTCACAATCTTTTGAAAACAAGTAATAAATAAAATACAAAAACAAAAAAATCGCAATTCGAAAATCTAAATCGCGATCTGCAGATATATCAGGAGAAGCATTCAAGCAGACAAGCTGATTGAGTTGTTGATAAATTACAAGCCGTTTTAAATATACCGACAAATCCACTGCAATACATTTTTGTAATCCTGACTGACAAAAATTGTTCATTAAAAATGGTACTATTGCTGTGAGGGTGTATTGTAGGGTGCATTATTTTTCATACTTGAGTGGATCATCCTGTTAAACCCATGGCCACTTGCCAGCGATCATAATATACAGTAAGCAGTCAGCCAAATGACAGTGTGGAGCAGATTTATAATTACATGAACACTGAGTGTAGCCCGCAGGTAAACTCTAAACCCCAAGTTTAATTATAATAAATCGTCATCCAAGGTGACGTAGACTTCAGTAAAGAACAGCAAAGAAGAGCTTACAGTGCTGGGATGGAGGCGGGTTTATAAAATGCTACATGAACAGCAGCAGTGTTTCCAACAAAGCAAAGGAATGGGCAGAGGCTTCAATAGAAGGTTCCTTTTCTATTACTTTGAAACGACAGTAATGTGTGTGAGAGTAAGAATTGGAGACAGACAAAGGCCTCTTGCTGAGGACTGAGGTAGCATTTTGCCCACCGACAACTTGGTTAAACTGTTGTCATTACAAAAATAAGGAACCTTTAATACACTTCTGTGATAAACTGTACAAATACTGAACAAACAGTATCCCAAATGTGAGTAGATTTATGTGTTTGGCCAGTACATTTCGGAAAGCAATCTCCCACACTGGTGGGTAATGTCTGTACCAAAGTAGTCATGTAATAAAAAACTATGCTGAGTCTCTACCGTGTTGAGTTTGAGACACACACACACACACACACACACACACACAATCCCAGATGTGTTTTACACGCGTCAGTGCTGCAAAACTGACTTTCTCAAGCATCACAGTTTACCTGCATGAACAATAGCAGGACTCTGAAACTGAATCAGCTAAAAAGCAATTAGCCATCATGCTATGTATAAATTTCTTCTGGGACAAAGACGTATAATAATCTTCTCCTTTTAGGGTTGACTAAACTTCCTGTCACACCATAGCATTACATTTCCCTTTGTCAGTTTTTCGGCATATAACTAAGGAGATGGCCGGTACAGACGGAATCTGTTTGCATGAAGTTATGGTTTCCTTACTTTCAACCCCCCACATTTTTTGTGCTGCTAAGTAGTCCCACGTCACCTGCCATCCCATAACACTTTAAGAGGCAATTCACCAGCGTCCCATGGGAAATGAACAGCGTCAGACTTCAGACACTGAAACAGCTGAAACCAGCATCATTTCACCTACATACTGCACCAGAGCCATGCACATATCTGAGTGCAATACAAACACCACACTGCTGAACTAATACAATTATTTGCAGGATTTGAAGAGAAATCATGACTTCAGTTGACTGTGTGACAGTCCTTTAGACCTGCTGCAACACCTCTACCAAGTTTTGAGTACATTTTTCAAAATCTCATCCTGTCCCCTGACTACTTTCCAGCTGCTCTCTTTCAACCTATATTTTCCTGTTCTTTACTGAAGCCTACTTTGTTCCTCCCCGTCCTCTCTTCCTCTCTATTTGCTTTAGAAATACCTCTGCCAGCTTTCACAATCATCATGTTTACATTAGGCTCTCTTTCTCTCTCTCTCTCTCTCTCTCTCTCTCTCTCTCTCTCTCTCTCTCTCTCTCTCTCTCTCTGTCCCTCTTGCACATTTCTCTTCCTCAACTACATTCCCTGATCATCTCACTTCTCTTATTTTTGCTTTATGTTGTTCTTTCTTTCAGAAGGTTTATACCTTCAAATTCAATAGTTATGTATTTAAACTGTTGCACCTAAAATACTTGCATGATTCCATACAGATGCTGAAGTCACCTCATGATATTGCAATGTTACATTCCATTAACTTTTGTATCAAATGAATTGAATCACATCAGTGAAGACTCATTATGAGCATTGTTGTCCAATCAGAGCTCAGCGGGGCTCACTCACTTCAGTTCATCCAACCAGCCCTCCATGTGACTTTGCATGTGCATCCCAACACTGAGTCTGACGCTTTATTTATGTTTTTAAGATTGCATACATGTTAAAAGATCACTAAGAGATTCATCAGGCAAAAAAAAGATTTATAGAAATATATAGAGCATATATGTTTTGAATGACCAACTGCTTCAATGGTACAACATTGATAATAATTTGTACATTTACACAGTATGTGATTGCATAACCACATAATTATAACCACATCATAACCACATAAACGTGGCCCTTTAGTAGTATTTAATGTAATTTCTTTAGTAATTGAATACAATGTATTACTCTTTCTTAAAGCTTCCTAAGATACACTAAACAAGGCTATAGAAGCCTGTAGTACGAGGTGTTATAGCTAGGGCTGGGTACCGAACTTTGATACTTTTAAACACTGATCGGATTGCCTCCAAAAGTCCACAAAATGTTATTCAAAACCAAATTTCAATATCTAAGAAGAAAGTCTCGTCAATGTCAGTGAGCCAATAAGCATGCAGCATACTTGTACCAAGATCTAATAATGCATGGATTTTATTGGTTTTATTTTATTGTAATTAGTATTGGAAAAAGTATTGTTCAGGAACCGGTATTGAATTCACTGTATAGTATTACAATACCCAGCCCTAACTATAGCAATGCAATACTATATAGATTTGAGTGTATGTGGAGGACGAGCACAGGTAACGGCTAATGTATGTCTAATATATCAACATTAGTGTATCTATAATAGTTCCAAATAAAGGCCACATTATTTCAACTGCATGTCACGCCAAGGCTTTTCTAAACTCTTTTTTTTGTTTTCTATTAGCAAAGGTTGTGGATAGTACCTGGTACTTGGTGCTTCTTTTGGTACCACCACCACTCAGTCAATGTTCCAGGTAAGCTAAGCCGATATTTGAAAGTGGAGGTAATCACTGCAAAGCACGGATTGGAGAGAATTGTCACTAGCACGGCATGGGACATCCTGCACAAACTTTTAAATAGCCAAGCTACCGTCAATTGAAGCCACAATTTTTTATTCACTCAGCACAGAAAACTGAACATAGGAATCAAGCGAATGCCACAGCATCCCAATGGTGAACAGCAGTGAATCCCACCTACACTGAGGGGGTAGTATCCACAGTGGGAAATGAAATAGAGAAAAGCGCCTATACCAAAAGTGGGTTGCGTTGAGCCTGACCATGCAATGGACACGAGGCATTTGTGGTGAAGTAAAGCGTTTTCAGAGGTAATTGTTCTGAAAATGTAGACCACCACTGGTTTTATGTCTTTACATAAACACATCTGTAGGACATACACACAGCCTCACTCCGTTCTTTTTCACTCAACCTCTCTTCTCTGTTCCTCTTCTTTGTTTTTTCTCTCATTTAGTTTCTTCCGTGCTTCCTACTTCCTCTGCTATGCCTTTCTCCCTCTCTGTTCCCCCACACAGTAATATGATCTCTTCTATCAGGCCGACACAGCCGTGAATCAAAAGACACAGAGAGAGAAATATAGTACAAACCTTAGTGGCCCCACCCCCACTCTCTCTCTTTCTCTCTCTCTCTCTTCTACAACATCCCTACCCCCAACAACCCTCTTCTCTCTCTTTCTCTCTTCGGTCCCTACCCCCAACCACACCACACAGCTCACTCTCTACATCCACAGCGTCTATCTTCTATTTCTCCTCCCTCTCTCTGAAACAAATATACTCACTGACAGCAACACAATGCAATACTGTATGATTCTGTATGCACAACATTTCTTACACGTTATGTTAGATTCTAGGCTTTTCTAAGCAATTTCTGTTCTGCCAAGCAGCAGATGCAGCACAGTGAGTGTAGTCATTTAACGCGACAACACAATACAATACTGAGAGGGCTGCTCGATTATGGAAAAAATCATAATCATGATATTTCGGTCAATATTGAAATCAAGATTATTTAACTCCATTACTCGTCTTTTGGAAAGATGTTGCAATTATTGAACCTTGAACTGTGAAATTTCCCTTAATACTTTCGGCGTGTGAACTTTTTTAAATAACCAAAGCTCATAAAGACATTGATGTGATATTAAGTTCATGCCCAATCAGCACTTATTAAGGGCAGAGGTCCCCTCCAATTCCAAGTATCTACTATATAATAATTGCCATACTGTAAGGTTTTTGTCAATAACATAGTATGCAAGAAATCATAATTAGTTCTCCGTCAGACATCAATCAAACTGCATCTTTAGAATGTCACTGGCAATTATATATCACGAAGCAAAACGTTTTTCCAAACAAGGCTAAATTCATTTTGTTGTTATCCAAGATCTTTCTGGAGCTGTCTGTCCACACTTATGGTTTTTTGTTTTTTATACAGCTGCAGACAGCAGACTTTTCTTATTCTGAAAGGACCACTCAAGGCGGTATATGGAGATACTTGACTTGCACATGTAACAAACAATAGTATACATTACCAGCACACTTAAAAGCAAACTACATACCCAAAACATGCATAAAATTAGTAGCCTACTTAATCTGGAACCAAAGACAGGACAGTGGTGGCCCTTAGGCGGGCGCTCTCTAGCAGATAGTTTGAACCATAGACTGTACAATTAGTGGACGTAGCATCTGTGATGTCACCGATTGGTCTGTGGACTGCCGTTTGGAAGCCTTGAGTTAGTTGAACCAGATGTTTTGGCGAGAGGGTGGAGCTGGGGAGGATGATGCCTGGTTATGGTTGCAATGTTAAGAGAGAAAGTTGCGGATTTTCAACCCTTCTGAAGAGAGTCATCCAGTGAAGATTTCCTGGCAGGTAAACGTGGACCTCCGGCTACTGGCGCCATTCAAAAACATGTACGGCAAAGCAAAAAACAAGAAAATGTCCCCGAGGTTACCAGCTAAAGCTAGCGGTAGCTAGCTAGCTTGGTTAGAAGAATGCTGTGCAAGGCATTTCTAGGCGACTAAAATGTCCCAATTAACTCTGATGAAGTGAAAACACACAGTGAGAGGGTAAAGTTTAAGATTAAAACATGGATACCCCAAAACAAGTTAGGCTATTTTATTGTACACAGTCAATAAAAAGAATAAGACACAGTCCTGATTGGCCAGTTTGGGTGCGTAGCCACGCCCCTAGAGCATCCCCTGCTTTATCGTATATTTTAAAATAACTGGGACCATAATTTACAAAATGAACATCATGCTGTATTGAAGAAGACTTGAAGTAGTAATTGAGACAATAAACTCATTATAACAATATTAAATCAAGCAAGAAATAGGGTCATTTTCTCTTAGACGTCTATATTACATTATTTTCCCAGTCTACATTTTGAACCCAGCATCTCTGGTTAAAGCAAAGCTTTTGGAAACACAACAACATGCTGTTGTTCCTGAGGGGGAAAGCAGCTCCTCGGTAGTGTAGTGATGCTGTGAGTTAATAAATGTGAGCAGGCAGGGTAGGATCGGAATACCAGGGTGTTAATAATCCAATCAATCATTAAATTGTACACCAGTATATTCTGACATCATTCAATCCACTAACTCCTTGACAGAGATAGATTATAATGTAAAAGCAGTCAGCAAAATAGAAGAAAGTGGTCCCCCAAGTACTGTAAATTATAACCCTTGGATCAGCAGAGACCATCAGTAACAATTGGCTCAGTTTGGGTCCCACTGTGCTAAAATGATGTACATAATAAATTTGAGCATGAATTGTATACAGTCTGCAAAGCCTTTTACTTTATTACGTGATGTTATTCGGTTTTCATCCCTAGAAATATATTTGCATGTCATGTCAATAAAGCTTGTCACAGTTTGACATGTAAAACTAGTGAAGGTATTTTGACAGTATATTTTAACATTGTTATGTATATAGAAATGTATTTTTATTTATTTATCTATCTATATTAAATATTAAGAAATTGCATTTTCCAACCAAACAACAAAATGAATGCGTTCCATTTTATTGTCCTAAGATTGAAGAGCGATTTACCATTATAGCTGCACTCATCAGCAGCACCTAGTTAAATAATTAAGCAATTAATCACTGTCATATGGAATGGTCCCATTGGTGTTGTGTGTGTCCTAAGGTACCCAGACACCTAACTCTGTCTGTCTGTCTGTCTGTCTGTTTTGTTGTAAATATGAGCCTGACCTTTGACCTAGCCCTGGAGGAAGAAAGACAGCAGAGCTTCATAGACACCAATTAACCCTAAGTATCACTAAAACGAAATTAGAGAGACACAACTTCAGTAAATATTAACTCTTTTAAGCATACCAAATCTAACAATTTATGTTCCTCACACTTTAACTTACCATGTATTTCATGCTAACTCTAACTCTTGTACTGTGGTGCCTATTTAAACGTAATTACCTTTCAATTACCAGTGATGAATTTCTAATTAAAGGTGTCATTACATCTCTGACAACAAACTGGGAGCAAAATTAGAACATTTCTATCATCCAGTGAGTGGATGTGATGAAAATAAATGAGTAACACTGGGATGTATAGCTGCGTTAATAAGTGGAGTATAATAAAGCAATTAATTACAACTTAATTTGCAGGGCAAGAAGCATGAATACACAGAAAGATAAGATCAAAAAATCATCTCTAGACAATGGGAAACAGAAGTAGCCGATGTAGGTTCCTTCTTTCCTTGCTTACCTTGTTGGTCCCAAAGGCCGGGTCAGGGTAGGAGAATTGCCCAAGCCTGGTGTGGTCTGACGCGGCCAGAGGCTGAGGAGGAGGCGGGTAAACTGTTACATCCATGGCTCAATATACATCCACTTCTCCGTCTGTCCTTCCCTTCGACTTCCCTTCTTCTCTTATCTCTGTGAATGTCTGATAACCTTTAATGTTTTGTTTTACAAAGTTATATGTTGTGGCGAGTCCCTCAGCGACCAAACAGAGAAACAACCACGGTCCAAAAAAGCAAGCTTCTTTTGGAAAATAATGCAGCTTTCAAGCAAATAGTTTGGCGAAATAAACCTAAACCAAGTTTATGGAGTCAGTGAAGTTTAGACTGATGCTCTCCTGTCCACCCCGGCTTTCATGCTGCTGCTGTAATTAACGCTAGTAAACTTCCCAGTGAACCCACTTCTTCACTACCTGGCGTTAAAAACAACCGGCAATAGTTAACTTTGAAAAGCGTCGTTTTCCCTCCTTTTAACGTTGTAGGTGGCGGTGTTTGGTACGGACATGGGACGTTGTTGGACCCTGTCTGTCCCCTGGTTGGGACTCTTGTGTTTTAATTTTCCTCCGATGCTGCTGCTGCTGCTGCCGCGCGTGTGCTTGGTGCAGAGATGCCTCGCGGACCAGTCATACAAAGAGCTGCTGCATCAAGTTAGCAAGAGTCTTGCCGAACAAACCCGGATGTACAATCTCTCACAAAATAAAAGCGCAGAGTCTGTCACGTGTCTATGTGAAAAACAAGACATTGAAAGGAACGGAGCAAACATAACTTATTCAAACCGTACACGAACTCATTACATTAACTACAATCACACATTTCAACGGTGTTTTGTTCAAAAAGTAGGCCAGTGTTTTAGAATTGTTCGGCACGCAATTTTATTTTGAAAATAATCGACAAATCCATTTGCGTAAATGTTGAGAGATAGGATCCAAAAGAGCTGATCTGAACGGCAGAATGTGCGCCATCTAGAGGTGGAGTGAGTGTCATAAAAGGTCCTGCCAGGTGTTTGGCCTAAATAAATTGAACTTTTAGTGAGTGAATGGGTATTTCAATAATAGGGGATGAATTATTATTATTATAAATTAACAGTCAACATTCAATAGAAGCAATACAAGAAAAGAAAGGAT
>CM049382.1:5065332-5215332 GCA_026937815.1 Etheostoma perlongum | reverse complement strand
AGCTGCATTGATGTATTTGTGTTGATATCTGTATCAGCACCATGATCTCCATCTGCAGGTCAGCCATTCAATTTGGGAAAGAACAGGACAACAAGTAGGAGGCTTTTAACAGGAAGAGAAAAAGAGAAGTCATATTGAAAGAAAATGTAGACATACAGATTTATTATTAACTTTTATGACCCTTGCACAATCCAACATTTTCTATATCTTCCTCTCTATCATTTCTTCTTTTTTTAATCTAACATACACACACACACACACACACACACACACACACACAATGATTGTCTGATCTGACAGTCTCATATCTCATATGAATGTCAAGTCCACTGAATTCATTTGCACATTTTTAGCTGAGGGTTGATGCATCATTCAGGCCTATTTTTCCATGCTGTCACTGTTTTACACCCAATCTCATCATTATTTCATACTGGGCTATTTATTATGCTGCTGTACAGCACACACAAACACACACACACAAAGTTGGAACATCGTCTCCATTCCTACACTTTCTACCAGAGTTAGCGTTTGTATAAACACCACAAGTAGAAGTAAGTCTTCGTGCTTAAGGTAGTTTTAGCATCAGTTCAGCATAAGAGTGTGTAGACTGGCTCTCTGACTGCTTACGTAATAATATAATTTTGATAAATTCATTCTAAACAATCATCTTGCTTTTGGTGATCATAAAGCTAATATCTTACATAATGGATGTCAAAAGTGTAGTTTCAACAGGAGAAATCCTTTCAGTTCCCTGTAGAAGTAAATACATTTCTTATTATAAAAGTGGAATTGGTCCTCACACTGTATTCATTACAGGTAATAAAAATGTAGCCCTGAAACAATGTTTACCCACCAGTGTATAGCACGGCCTTTAGCCGTCAGACTAAAGCTGTGTTTATTAGACTGCAACTTACAATCTCATTTATACTGTAATGTAACCAGTAGTTTATGTTTTTCTTCTTTGTACATCATTTTATCTTGTTCCATTACTTTGTTTATTTGTAGTCCTAATGCTCAATGTGAGTCTAGTGGCTCTGCTTCTAATTAGACAACTTCATTTGACAGGATGTGAATGTGGAGTCTTCATAAGTCAAGTGCAAAACAGCACCCCTTAAAGGTCCCATGACATGCTGCTTTTGGGTGCTTTATCTGAAGTCTCTTTCCCAAAATTCAGCCTTGGTGCAGAATTACAGCCACTAGAACCAGTCCCACAATGAGCTTTTCTTAGGATGTGCCATTTCTCTGTCTGTAGCTATTGAGGAGAAGGGGGGCAAGGTGGAGGCTGGGGGTGTGGCCTTGACCAACTGTCACTTTGCTCATTTGAAAGCCATGATGTCTCTCTCTCATGGGTGGGCCAAATTCTCTGCGTGGGCAAAGCAGTGAAAGGGGAGGTAACCTTCATGAGATCGGCCCATCTGAGCTTTTATTTTCTCAAAGACAGAGCAGGATACCCAGGGCTCGGTTTACATCTATCGCCATTTCTAGCCACTGGGGAACCATAGGCAGGCTGGGGGAACTCATATTAATGTTAAAAAAAAAACTCATAAAGTGCAATTTTCATGTCATAAAAATATTTTCATAAAAAACACTGTTAAAACACACTCTTAGAGTGATCACTGTAAATTGTATCATGTAAAGGCATCATTTGGAATGTTCATCTTAACCCAAATAGCTAATAGGAAAGTCTTTATGAGAGGATATGTGTTTAAGTCTGCTCTGCACACTATCTATCTATCTATCTATCTATCTATCTATCTATCTATCTATCTATCTATCTATCTATCTATCTATCTATCTATCTTTTTAAATGAGTTTCAGTTTGCATTGGAGCATTTTGAAGTGATCTGAAAGTAAAAATGGTGTGAATCCAGGCTTTGAACTGTGCTCCTTTAAAGGTCCTGTAAAGCTCTGTGAATATGGTGGGGGGCATAGACACTGCCATTTAGAAATATATACACTCATGGTACTGGTACCAATAACATGTGATATACTATATATATATATATATAATAACATGTGCATACAACGTAGAATAGTGCAGCATACTGAGCAGTATCGTACTTATTGACTAAGCAGATATGTACATTTAACTGAGCTCAGAATTCAGCCCACCTACACTTGGACTGAATCAACACACACATCAGTTAGGTCAGGAGGGAAATGACTTTGTGTCTATTGGCTTCTCTCTTTCTCAACCTCTGTTAGCCACCACTTGAAACTGCAAAATCTAGAACTTTTTGTATTATCACCTGCACTGTTAAGAGGAAACTAACGTTATGTTTAATCAGAACATTTAAAGCCTCTCTTGTAACGCTGTCTGAAAATGTCCTGCAACCAGATAACACAACATAGTTTATCCTTCAACATTAAATGCAAAATACGTCAGCTGGCACAAATACAGGCCTACACAGATCATGACTGCAGTTTTTGTTAAGTGATCTCATGTAACATAATTTATTTTCAGATAAGACTTTGAGACTTAGATTTAGACTTCTCTTTATTAATCCTTTTGGGATGAATCCCGCAAGGAAATTGACATTTCTAGCATCAGTTTTAGCAAGAATACAGTATAGAAGGCAGTATAAAGATCACAATAATAACAGTAATAAAAATAGTAATAATAAGACTAAGTAAGTTGCCTAAAAAACACCAACGTTATCCAAACAACATACACACATCAAATGTATTACAATATAAGGATGAATTACCCGACCAACCAGCTGCACATTTTATTAGCAAACACACCTGGCACTCTGCATCATGTTTGGCACTCGTTGCAGAGGTTAGGCCCAAGCTGTTCCACGGGTAGATGATGCACTTTTTTCCCTTTTTGATCAATGAAAGTCCAAGTCATATTTGCAGTTAAAGGCATTGGTTCCATTTATTTACATGCGATCTTAGTTGGGTTTCCAAAAAAATCACTGCGCCGGACGGAGCCATGGTGCCGCTGCAAAACAGCCTCGGGAAGGAACTTGTTTTGGTGAAAAATGTGTACGTTTAAAGTGCCCATATTATGAAAAAAATCACTTTTTCTGGGATTTGGGGTGGAGTGACCTCTGGCAGAATTTGATCTATCACTTGACCTATCTTTTTGTACAATTTCTTCTCTCATTAAAAAAGGAACATATGCATGAGAGACTTCCTTGAGCTGGCTGACTTCCTTTTGCTTTCCAAAATAATTTACTGTTACTGCTCTTAAAGACTTTCCAAATTCTGATATACAAGTACAAATATACAAGTATGTTTAGGGAATATTCATTAATTTGGTTTTATTTTGTGCACTTGGAATTCTTCTGTGTATAAAGGGCAAACAAAAGCCTATTGAATCATATTTCTGATTGATTTAAGGTAGTACAATTATATGTGTTAAGGTGCATCAGTCCATTTTGGATGACATTAACTGTTGTGCTAAGCTGCATGTTGGTAAAGAGAACTGTGTTTGGAAGAAGATATGAGAAAGGTGGGCTACCAGTATGCAAGAAGACTTAAGCCTCTCTCTCATTGGCTGTTGACTTAAAAAAGAAAAATTTAGATTTAAGATTGAGTAATTGTGTTTTGTGTGTGTATGTGTGTGTGTGAGTGTGTGTGTGTGTGTGTGTGTGTGAGAGAGAGAGAGCAAAGAAGAGAGAAAGTTAGGAAGAGGAAGAGATAGTGTTGCTGACAGCCTGTCAGTTTGCATAGACAACAATTTGACGATTGGTCTACTCCGTTTTGACAGGTTCCCCACACAAACACACACACACACACACACACACACACACACAGTAAGTCCACAACAGAAAGACAATAACAAAACATAAATCATTGGATCACATGGTTTCAAAGTACTTGCTAGTTGTCAATGAAGGTGAGAGGTAGGGCGGAGGACTCTATTTATTGAGAATATTGCATTGAACTGTAGCAGAAGAAAATTAAGTAATCTCAACAAGAACACACTTATATTACTAAGGGTGTACTACTACAATTCCAGGTTACAGTCACTTCATTTTAGTTCCTGCATGAGCTGGTCAGGTTTGGATTGGATGGGTTTTGTTATGTCCTCCTGTCATTGGGTTGCAACTAGTGATTATTTACTACTTTACTAGTCATCTTATCAAATAGTTTTTTTTTTAAACTGATTCATCTTTAACTGAAAAATTCCCAATATGATTTTCCAAAACCTAAAGTGATGTCTTAAAATAGTTTTTGTTGTTGTTGTTAATGTACTATTAATGAAAACAGTGCATAAATTAAACTTTAGTAAAGGCAAACGCCACTGATTTTAGGTCAGTCACTGCACACCAAGAAAGATTTACAACACTTTGGAAAAAGCCAGCTGTTTTCCCCAGTCTCCAGTCTTTATGCTAAGCTAAGCTAATCAGCTGCTGGCTCTAGTACATGAAAGTGGTATCAACCTTCTTATCTAAATAAGAAATCTGGTATGACCTTTATAATGTATCTATGACTTCTTGAAATAGGTTATAAGGAAGAAGATGTGGAGGGTGTGAATCACCACTCATATTGTAGGACTGAGAGAAGAAGACGTGAATATTCACTCAGCCATACAGTTGTAATCTTTATGTCTTTGTTATGATACCAGGTAAAGGAGATCATCCAGTAATTAAAAACCTAAAACGTTCCATTTAAATTACCAAATGAAATTGAAAGGACACTTTCATGATGAAAAAGCTGTGCCACCATCTCTGCAGGGAGCTGAGGCGTGTCTTGATTACTTAAACAAAAATCCAAGCTATTAAAAAGATGTCATCACGTATCAAAGACGTCACAACCTGCTCCAGTCGGTGCAAGAAACGAGGCAGGTTTTTTGCTACGCAGGGTGATTTTTTGAGTTGGATTTTATCCCAGTTTGTAGAGAATCATGAAGCTGCTAATACTGACCCAGACAAGCCAGTAAAGTAATCCATTTTAACATTTATAGAGCAATTTGTTTGTAGTACATTACAAGGCTATCTATTCTGACACTGTACACACACATACACACACACACACACACACACACACACACACACACAAACAAACACACACACACACACAACGCCTGAATGGTCTAATGCAATGACACAGAGAGATTGATTCAGGCTCCTAAACAGGCCACATCCCTTCATTCCTTCATCCCACATATTCTCTTCTCTTCTTCTCTTCTCTTCTCTTCTCTTCTCTTCTCTTCTCTTCTCTTCTCTTTTCTTCCTCAATTTTTGGCTATTACTGTACAGATGTGGAAAATTACTAATTAGTTAGAACTACAATCTTACCTTGTGTGGGACAAGGTAAGATTGTAGTTCAAATGAACATTTGTGTGTTTGCTGTTTGTTCATCGCCATATTAATATATCTCCTGCTATAATGGCACAGACACAAACACGGAACATGGTCTGAGACAGACAGACAGACGGAGAGACAGAAAGGCAGACTGAAAGGAGAGAGAGAGAGAGAGAGAGAGAGAGAGAGAGAGTCCAAACAGGGAGAAATGGAGCGCAGCACATCAATCATTAGGATGATTATTATGGCAGTTGTCATGGCAACATTCTCCCATCCCCCTCTCCCCTTCTCTCCTCTTCCTCCCTCTCTTTCTCTCTCAAATCAATTCAAATGCGCTTAAATGTCACGGTAGGCATAGTAAAGTGTTGATGACTATGAAGAAAACAAGAAACTGAGAGAAGAAGAAGACCATAAAGCACAAAATAAAAAGGATAAAACAAGATTTAAAAAAACATGTTTTTTAGTTAAGGTGCCATATTGTTTTGAGACAATCCGATCACGATCGTTTTCTGATTTGTATCTTATTATCTAGTGGCTTGACATCTGTGAGTTGATTCTGAAAGCAGTCATGAGATCTCAGAGAACAAAGCGACACGATGCAGGGTTCAGTTTACATACATTGTCTAACAATCACTCCATTTACTTAGATGACAAGAGAGTAGACAGATAAGAAAGAGGCTCCATAGGAAGGGAGGATTGGTTCAAGGTAGCATCTTCAGAAAGGAAAACAGTGTCACATTTTTGGACACAAATGTACGATACAAATTGAAACAAATAAGAGAGGCTTTGTTCAGAGTTTTTACCAAATGGAACGTAACATATTTACACATAGTCAACCCTTTGTGTTGCAGTCTCACATTGCCATACCCTCCTTCAAAGTGCACTGGAGGAGAGTCTGGCTACTCCACAAATGCCAATAAACCTGCTCTAGTTTATTGGCATTTATTTAAACCAATCACAATCGTCTTGGGCGGTGCAATGCATCAAAGAAAAAGTGCCAAATAGGCTCAGAAGGAACTTGTTTTAGAAGAACTTTGTTTACAGAAAACTCAGATTGGACAGATGGTCTAGCTATCTGTCTGGATTTACCTTGCAGAGATCTGAGAAAAGGTTAACCATAGTCTTCCTAAATCGACTGGAGTTTAAAATGCCGACAAGAAGGAAGCCCAAGGCAACGGACATCCAGCCTAAATGAGTGAAATCTGGTGGATTTTCCGGAAGCAACGGAGCAATCCTAGAAGTGGAACATCAAGGATATACAATACATTTACCCAAATCATGTAATGTGATTCCCATAAACAGATAAAACAACTGTACACCTTGACTACACTGTATATAACTTTATGTCTCTACAACATGCTAAACATTACTGACAAAAACAAACTCACCAAGATCACACACGTCGCCTCCAAAATGATCAGCTCCCCGACACCCAACATCTTAGCCCTGAACATCGGCACCATCACACGCCTTGCCCTCGCCATGGTCAATGACACCAATCACTCTCTATACCCACACTTTACACTGCTGCCATCTGGCCGCAGATACAGGACTCTGAGGTGTAATAGGAGTCGCTTTGGCAGAGGTTTTGTCACTTATTTTGCATGGCTACATGTAAACAGGAATATTAGTGGAACATTCCCTGTCATTAGCCAACAGACCGTTGCTTAGTATAACAGACCCCCATGGACGGAGCATTGATCATAACTCCGGTGAACCATTTTGAAATCATTTTTAAATCAATATTAGTGCTAATATAGAGCTCACACCGCTGATCAGACAAAGAGAGGGAGGAGAAAACAGAGATTGTGAGCCGGGAAGCAAAAACAACTAGCTACAACAGGATTAATTAAATTAAATGCTTAGATCTCATGCTCGTACACAGGAGGGGTAAATTATGCACAGCGGGGCAAGGAGGCATTTCATTGGTTCTTTCTAAGCAGATCACACACGTCGCCTCCAAAATGATCAGCTCCCCGACACCCAACATCTTAGCCCTGAACATCGGCACCATCACACGCCTTGCCCTCGCCATGGTCAATGACACCAATCACTCTCTATACCCACACTTTACACTGCTGCCATCTGGCCGCAGATACAGGACTCTGAGGTGTAATAGGAGTCGCTTTGGCAGAGGTTTTGTCACTTCTGCCATAGCACTGCTGAACAGACTATCTCGCTGACTTTGTATAGCTCTGGAGTTGTTGTAAATGTGGTTGTTTCTATGTATACAGCTCATAAGTTTACATACCCAAGCTTAAGTTGACTAAAAAGAGGAATAAAAAAATCATGTTTTGGAAATTTATCTTAATGCCTTAATTAAAAAATGAGGTAAAATCTAACCTTTAAGGACACCAATTTTCTTTGTGAATGAATAATGTATTAAATAAATAAATGTTCTTCCTTAAAATACAGGGGCATAAGTATACACACCCCTATGTTAAATTCCCATAGAGGCAGGAAGATTTTTATTATTAAAGACCAGTTATTTAATGGATCAGGATACTATGCATCCTGATAAAGTTCCCTTGGCCTTTGGAATTAAAATAGCCCCCCCACATCATCACATACCCTTCACCATACCTAGCACACATACATACCTAGCTAACAGGAGCTAACTGGCTAAATCTGGCAGCAGTTGTTGAGCTAGCTATCGTAAGCGGCATGGGCCGTGTGATTGGCTGAAAGTTTTTGACAAGACCACTGTCATAACTAGTGACATAACAAAATACAACTTCACATGAAATTTCAAAAAGGACATAATTGAACAAAAAATATCCAATAAAATTCAGTTATATTCATTGATTATATGAGAATAGCATTGATGAAATGACATTTAACTAGAAAATGCATTTCCTGCAAAAAAATGCTTGTCAATGCTGATAAGCTAAATTGCTAAGGCTAAGTCATGCAATAAACACGTCATAGACCTTTTTCATGGCAGACATGTTGACATGTCATAGTAGGAAAAGCACAGGTGTATTCAAAACCATTAATGATGACTGCAAGCCCACAATGAAGATAAGTCCTGGACTTTATTGTGTTTTCATCCTGATTGTATTTGATGTCTTTTCATGTGTAAAGCATTCTTGATGTAATTAAATAAATCAAATCAAAACCCTGGTATTGTGCAAGCCTGGTCCTACCAGACTCTCGGACATTTCATTTGTACACAGAGTCTGGTCACTCTCCATTGAAGTGTTAACTTCCTTGAAGGCGGGTACTCTGTTGAAGTTTAAAACTATTGGATCTGCCATAACCCATCGCTAATGTTTGGTTGTAAAGTATGCTTAGCATCACTAACGTTACCCTTAGCCTTTGCTAACTCCTTCACCACTATCATGGCCACCAACAAAACTTTGTTCTTGCTCAGGCTTTAACTTCTGGATATTCAGCAGTGGACAGAATGGCTTTGCTCACATCTTTCTCCGCCGCCATCAGTAAGGAAATCACCGAAGGTTACCGAACTTCAACGTCATCGTTCTCAGCCACTCCCTCTGTTCGCTGATTGGACTGCCAAATATTTGTCCGGAGAAAACCCACAAATATACCGCAAACCCGGACGGAGTACTGAAGGAAAATGAAAATTGAGGGAAGTACTTAGGAGGGCACAGCCAAGCTAGTATTGTGCATAAAATTACTCACTGAAATAGCTTATCAGGACACTTGATGGAATTGAGCCATCGTTAAGGTAATCAATTTGAGCTGTGCTTTTCCTACTATGACAAGTCAAAATGTCTGCTGTGAAAAAGGTCTATTATAAGCACAGAACAATCCTGAATGAAACACTAAACTTGAACAGTGATAACACAAAAACTGTAGAAGATATCATGTAACTAATGTAACATGGAGAAATAATCACCTTCTTTTCCATCCATCTTCGGCTGGATGGAAAAGAAGGTGATTATTTCCCCTTTGTCCCCTTTCTCCCCTCCCTCTTTTTCCATCTAGTATTTTCAATTTTCTCAGACATGAGGAGATCGATGCAGAGTGATGGGATTATGTAATGACCTTATTTGCGAGCATGTGTGTTTGTGTGTGTTATTTTATAATCAGGACATTCTCATGCAGTTTTAAAAACCTGCAAGGCTCCCCTTGTCGAGACCAGGGCTCTCAATCAGATGAATCAATGAGAGTGAATACTGCTGCTGTTCTATATGTCTTACATGATCCACACTGAGTATGTTTACATGCACACCAATATTCCACTATTGTTCCAAATATGACAATATTCTGAATCTGATACCGGTCATGTAAACACATTCCGGTTGGATATTCCAAATAAGGCCTTTTTCCAAATATAGCATTTTCTGATTAAGACGTGGGATATTCCAGTATTATTCAGGTTTTAGAGGCATTCTTTGGACATGTATACAGCGCATTTAGTGTGTCACAATCGGGGTTTTACCCATTGACAGTTAAAGAAATGGACCAACAGATCCGGTAGCTCTGGACGGAGACCGGTGAAGGATATTAGAAGCATTTTTCTGGTGATAGCTGAGCGTTACTGCGCAGCTTGACGATGTAGATGTGACGTGGGCAACCTGTCTGAAAGTTGGAACTCTTCTAGCTGTGCCAAGAGAAATCTCAACTACTCCCAATCAGCAGAGACGGAGAGCGTCCTTACGTATAAGTTAGGAGATAACATAGGCACAGGCTAATTATTGCTAACTAACATGCTAGTTTACATTGGTAATTAAACCTAAACAGCTGATGTAAGTCGAAAGTGTCTGCGAGCTTCTCCTGACAATACGGTGATTTGTTGACTATGCGACAGCAAGTTGCTTGGTTATAAATTAAACTATTTTTACAAAAATGTGTGCTACGGAGCCGTAACATGAGCTACAAGGTAATGGAGCCTTTTATATATTGTATTGTTTCTTTAGAAATAAACAATGGATAAATAGAGTCTTTAAACGCTTCAGTAGTAAAGTTATTCACTGTCAAAGTGACGTCAAAATAAATGGCAGTCAATGGGATGCTAACGGTGAGTGATGGCTTTGTAGCATTAAAATGGCGGCATGGGAGCAACGCTAAGAGAGGAGAGGCTTATTTTGCATGGCTACATGTAAACAGGAATATTAGTGGAACATTCCCTGTCATTAGCCAACAGACCGTTGCTTAGTATAACAGACCCCCATGGACGGAGCATTGATCATAACTCCGGTGAACCATTTTAAATCATTTTTAAATCAATATTAGTGCTAATATAGAGCTCACGCCGCTGATCAGACAAAGAGAGGGAGGAGAAAACAGAGATTGTGAGCCGGGAAACAAAAACAACAGGATTAATTAAATTAAATGCTTAGATCTCATGCTCGTACGGAGGGGTAAATTATGCACAGCTTGGCAAGGAGGCATTTCATTGGTTCTTTCTAAGCAGACGGCGAGGCAGTGATTGGTGGGCGTTTTTACAGGATTTCACTCTTTTTTCAGAGCCTGCTGTCAGGGTTTGCAGACCATTTTCAAATAATATAGAAAAAATTGTAAATTGTAAATAGTTACCAACTGTTCCTTTAATCTTTTAATCAAAGATGTGTGAATGGTAATGCATGTATGTTATTAATCTCTGCTCAGCACCAGATGCAACTTTGATAATTGAACATGTGAAGCAGGTGGAAGGCTGGTGAGTCAAGCAGAAATATTCTGCAGCGTTCTGTGTGCAGCAGACTGAACTACAATATAGTAAAATGCCTTGATGGATGACATTTAGCTAAGTTCAGTATGATAGGGGGAACTCTGTCTCTTCCTGTCTTTATCTATCTGTCTGTCTCTCTGTATTTTCTGCGTCTTTGCTCTGACACAATTACACTTCAGCTCCTATCAGCTCCCTGGATGCTCCACTGCATCTCAGGAATGGATGGACACACACACACACACACACACACACACACAGGCACGTATGCACGCACGCACACACGCACTCTGCAGAGTATCTCTCTTTTTGCAAGACATTCTAGGGCAGAATGAATGGACAGGACTTCAATAATGCGGCTCCACATAGGATCACTACTGCACAGACTCTGTTTTTTCTTAAACTTTTTAACACAGACATTGGTTGTTTAATCAACGTAGCCAGCTGGGTGGCTAGCAAACTAACAGTAAGTCGAAGCTAACAGAACGGAGTTCTCTGAGGCTTCAACTTACAGTGTTTTAAAGTCAACCAACAGACATTTTATTCAAATTATGATATTTATCACTGATAACCGCAACAATGTCATTGCAGGTTGTGTCTATTGTTCACTTTACACACTTCTACACATCTCTTCCTTCCTTCCTTCCTTCCTTCCTTCCTTCCTTCCTTCCTTCCTTCCTTCCTTCCTTCCTTCCTTCCTTCCATCTATCTTCTCCCACACACACACACATTCTATCTCCAACTCCAACTCCTCTTCCTCTTTCTTCCATTTCCTTCATCCTCTTTTGTGTGCTGTGGTCATTCAGGAGTTAATGATGTCCGTGCTAATGTGATCTAGGCCAAGGGCACAATGGACACACACACACACTCGCACTCACCCACACTCTCACAGGCGCACACACACACACACACGCAGAAGGTCAATAGTGTGAGAGGGTCAGACAGATGGTCAAGTTAACAAACAGCAGGGGAATTCAAACCATAATGTGTGAACGCCGTCCTCACACACACACACACACACACACACACACACACACACACACACATGCAAACACACACACATGCACACATCATTACACTTGTGACATATCTGATTTTTTTTTATATATATATCTTAAAACTGCAGTTATGTTTTATTCTGTGCTAACAGTTTATTCTCCTTTGCCCCATCAGCAACATTGTTGCATGTCATAGAGAAATACTGAAGAATTGAAACCAGATTATCAGGGGCTTAAGATAGGGTATAATTGATTATAGTTCAAGTTCAATATTCACTTTTCTTTTAGCTCTTTGGTCTCCACCAACTCCTGAGGGAAATATCTGTCTCATTAGCTACTGAATGCTCCACTGTGTCACCCAGTTAACTGTCTGTCTGCTGTTTGGTGCTAAGCTAGTAGTGTACCGGCTGAAAACGGCTGTCTGCTGTGGCCGTAAATATTAGTATAATAGCTATGGGAACCCAAAACGTCAGAAACTCTTTCTGAAGCCCCATTTATGTTCATCACTACGTGTGATTTGTTTCACATTGTCTTCATTTTGTTATTTAATACATTACATAACAAGAAATATAAATTATTTCCTCTTTAAAGCCGCTGGAAACATCTTTTAAAATCTTCAGTATTTCTCTGTAAATGTTTGTGACTAAATAAGATGGTTGGTTGGTAACTTTTGATTGACAGTGTCCCCCCCCCCCCCCCCCCCACCTCAAACCAGTGAAATAATCAAATCTGTTCTGACTTTGGCAAAAAAGTGTGTGTAAGTGTGAATCCCATAGTAATTAGAAAAAATTGCTGATTGATTGATTTTCAGGGCCTTTCAAAAACATGATGAAAACATAGGATGAGGTACCTGCACCTGTTTCCAGTCAGCCTGACTCATTTCAGACGCATGGATGCTAAGATACTATCATCAAGGTTATGATTCAAGAAAGTCTTTCATCTGCACTGAAAGCAAAGTGACATTTTCACCAGCAGATTTTTCAATGCACTTCAATGAAAAACACAATAAAATTTGTTGCAGTTTGCATGCTCACTCCTTTTAAGAGTTATATACTAATACTCTGATTATGAGTCTGATACTGCTCTAGTGGGCTGTGATTATGGGGCATGTTTCAAGACTGTATAATACAGTCTATGGTTTCAACCGAACCAGGAAAGAAAATGCCTCTGCACTCGATTGGATAGACCTACAACCAATCAGAGCAATGGAGTATGTAATGTATGTGACGCTTGGTTGTCAACAGGACTCAACTGCTAGCTACCGCTGATGTTAGCTACTAGCCGATAGCCCCGGCAGTTTGGAAAACTACACCCCTTGGATGTATTATTAGATAATGCCATGTATGTATTAATAGAACACATGGTGAATTACAACCATTAGCTATATCCATTATTACAGCTACAGCACCTCGGGAGAACAGTCATATGAGCATGCACAGTGCAAGGCAACATGGGCGGGCGCAGTCCTGCGGGTCTCCTCGCGTTCATCATTACCTAACTGTTGATCATCTGCCCATCATCGTATAAAGCCCGCCCTGACAATTTGATTGGTCCTAACAGCTCTTGTTCAAGCATAGTTGCTCCACAACTGATCAAGTCCAGACCAAAGTTCCCAACCTCAAATTGTTGTGGGCGGGGCCAGGTTCAGCTGGTATCCAGGCTATTAAGGACTCAAAATCTAATCCAAAGGTTAACATGCTATACTTTAAGATGTGGGGGGGCGGCCTATAACTCACCTGGTAGACCCGTAGGCTCAGTCCTTGCCAGTGGCCTGGGTTCAAATCTGACCCAGGCCCTTTGTTACATGCCGTCACCCTCTCTCTGCCCCATTTCCTGTCTCTCTTCAGGGGGTATGTAAATATGTATGTAAGATGTACAGTAAGACTACCACATATACAAATCAACAGCAGCACAAATGAAAAATTAGAAGGGCCCAATCTTTGTTATGGTGTTGTGTCAGTTTGTGGACTTTGTTTGGGAATCAGAGGGCTGCCAGTTCAAGTCCATGTGGACCAAATCCATGCAGCTGGGCCTTTGAGCAGTGTGTGTATTTCAGGCCCGTGTGCGACCCGAGTGTAAGAATGTAATATCCCCCTTTAGATTCATTAAAGTAAGTTCTTCTTCTTCAGAGAGCCAGGCCTGCTGCTAAAGTGTCCCCCACATCTGGTTTCTGTAGCTTACTCTCACCCTTGACTTCTGACCTCTTTAAAAGTAAAGATGATTATCAAATCACATCATGTTCTTTAAATGAATAGTAAAAACTGATCAATCTAACAGTCTCTTCTCTGCACATTACTACTGTACGTTTCTCAGAGCAGGTTTACTCATTTCTTTCACGTCACTACAGAGCTCCCTGCTGGTCATCAGAGGAACTCTCACTGGCTACAGCAGGGAAACACATTTACAGACATATGTTCACAGACATATGTTCACAGACACATATTTACAGACAGAAATAGGTACATAAGAGAAAGACCAAATGAGGCTCCCCAGATCAATAAAACTGGATGTTGAGAAAAAGGAGGAAATTGTGTTCCCACATCCACCAAAATGATAAAAAAAGTGAATATAATGTATGTTTAATTATTTACTTCCCACTTCCAAAGACAGTATCATAAAATATGTCTGAATCTCATTTCTCTGTCTAAATCCCATTTCTCTGTCTTAACCCTTCCCCTTCCCCTTCCCCTTCCCCCATCCCTTGGTTGTACGCCTAGCCCTTGACCCTCGAAATCAAGTGGGAAGGGCTAGGGGTGAAAATGAAACGAGACAACACTATAAAGTAAAAATTGAAACTTCTATTAACATAATTTATTGAGGAGTGTAATGTAATGCCTCTTTCTAACAGCAGAGGGCAGCATAGTTACATGTTGATCAACTGAAGTCTTTACAAGCTCAATCTAAGAAAATCATTCATTAAGTGACATACTTTTATTACATAATTAGGCTATATCTAAAACTTTTCTATTTTACGTTTCAGTACTTATTTTACTATATATATATATATATATATAACAATACTGCGTAACTACTATATTGTTATTATTGTGAATTTATATTATTATATTATAGCATAGCATTCTCTTCTATTTCTGTGTGCTGCTGTAACATGTACCAATATTGGCAGTTAGATTGATTATAGCAGGATTTGGGGTTCCAAAATCATCTTCAGGCTAGTCTATATCCTCGACCTTCCTCTTCAATTACCTTCCACTTTCTTTGCGCTGGAGTTCTAAACTCTGGTGGATTTCTGAGGACTATGGTTAACTGCTCCTCCGAGCTCTGCAGGGTAAACCCAGACAGCTAGCTAGACTATCTGTCCAATCGCACGACTAAAGCAACCTTCGAACGTACACATGTTCCATCAAAACAAGTTCCCTCCCGAGGCTGTTTAGCTGCAGCTCTGTGCGGACCTTAGCGCCACCCATGATTATGATTGGTTTAAAGAAATGCCAATAAACCAGAGCAAGTTTTTCTCCCATCCCGAAATGCAGTGTGGACTAGCCGGACTAGCCAGATCCTCAAAATGTTTCCTGATGTTTGTTCCTGTTTTTTTTAAAGGCTCTGGAATATAACACTAAATTTGTCCCAAACAGCCCGTGTCGTCTTGACAGCAAACAACCACACCTCCAATAATCTCCTAGAATTTGGCTTCAAATATTTGAACAAGCCGGAGGTGTGTTTGACAGACACTCCTGACTGAATAGAAGCTGTATTCAAATTAGCTAATCCTCCATATTTACTCAAACTTTAAGGATAAGGCTGGTGTTATGTATTTTTTGTTAAGTAATCCCAGGAAATGTCTAAACCAACAATGTATTAGCCCGTCTCACAAAGTCTTTCTGACTTCCCTACCCTGTCTTTGGCCGTAAGCACATTCGTTATTACTGAAAATGTAAAGTTTTAAAGGTTTAAGGAAGTTCAAAACATTATTTCCTATTTTAAAGATGGCTCAGTAATTTCCCAAAACAACTGGACAATTTAGTTGTAATCAAACATTACTCAAACAGAAGGAAATAGTGCATTTGTTGGGAGTATTTTCAGCTGCAGATTAATACATATTTTATGCCCTAGTAAGTATTTGCAGCAGCAGGATGATGTATGTGAGATTGAGTCAAAATAAATTCATTGTAATGAAGGAACATGTCACCCAGTGCAGCAGTGGGACTCTTGGATCTGTTTTTAATAGGAGAAATAAGAAAGCTCGGGAAACTAAACACCAACTAACATATCACCAAACATATCTTTTAATAACAGCATTAAATGTTCATAAGAATCAGGCTTCTGTTTTCTTGGTTCAAAGAGAAAACATTTTCCCATTTAAATTCAGTGTTTCAGTCAGTGTTGTAGTTTATTGTTGCTTTACAGTAACAGTCATCAGTTCTCACAGTATATTTCAGCTCAGTTTGACAGACACACTACCTTTAATGGCATTTGCTACTATATTTTCAACATATAACAGGTTCTTGGACAGATATCTTAGGAAAAGGGATTCAAAAGTACAAAAAGGTGTTATATTACATGATTAAATGCGGGTTTTACCAGTCAGGTAAGCACATTAATGGCAGTTTGTCTACTTCCACCTACAACTCGGATTTGTCTGTAGTGTTGACTCAATTTTCAGATTCAAAACAAAAGTTACAAATACAGCTTGTTGTGTGTATTGAACTTGTGAGGGTGCATGTGTTTGCATGTGTGTGTGTGTGTGCGTGTGCGTGTGTGTGTGTGTGTGTGTGTGTGTGTGTGTGTGTGTGTGTGTATGTGTGGGTACATCTGAGGTTCATGCTTCCTCTTGTTTTGACAGAGGCAGAGACTGGTTGTAAAGCCTTCTTTTATCTAACTGGACACACACACACACACACATACACACACACATGTACAAATATACTAAAGACACACAGGCATGTTACACACACAGATACAGATATATATTCAGTAAGAATAAGAGGGGGAGAGAGAGGTTAAGTGGAAGAGGACACACCTAAACACACATACACACACACACACTTAACCTAAACCTACACACACACACTGAACAAAATCATACATTGAAGGTGTGAGATCAATAGTTTGTCCAATAGTTCAGTCTGCAGCTGATCTACAACCCCATTAACTTTTTCTCTCTCCCTCTTTTTCCATTGCTCTCTTCACACCTCTTCTTCCTTCTCTCCTGTAATGAAAGGCAAATATGTATCAGACAAAAAGAAAAGAAACCATGTGCTTTAGAGCTGGGTAAAACATCATTAAAGGAGGAACTTTTATTGCTCCCTTGTTTCTATTTCCAGTTCCTTCGGAAAAAAAGTTAAACTGCAAAAAACGCTGCTCAGGAGAAATGTGTTCAAGCTTCTCTTTAAACGTTGATGATATTTCCAGTCGTACAGTATGACTGGAGACATGACACCAGTCATCAGTCAAATGAATAGACCACTGAAGTGGGATATACATCCTCTGCCTCCATTCCATTACCTTTTCAGACTCACAGGACAACTATATAAATATTATGTATGTAGTTACCTACATAAGAACGCTACAGAACATTAGCCTGGTTCCTATACATTGAGACCATTAATTAGAATTATTCTATAGGACTGGATGGTTGACATAACATGAATGTTCGGCCCTTGAAAAAACTGAAGTTAAAAAGTGTTTTGCCTGGGTATAATAAAGACCTAAAAACTATGTATTATACAGTTTATTTAACTGTGTACATTACAGTATGTTGAAGACAAATCCATGTCTAAAGGGTTTGAACCAGCTTCAAAGACCTGAAGAATCGGCTTCTCGTGTGGAATTAGTTCCCTACATAAGAAGAACTGGGCACAGCTCTTTTATTAAGCCTCCCACAAAGTTACCGGTAAAATACAGAGTTAACCTTTCAACACTTATGGATGCTCTAAACTGCCATAAGAGAGCGCCGTCAATATGAACGTAAATATAAGTAGTAATTGCTGCTTGGTCAAACGACTTAAGGGACATGTTTCCCGGGGAGGACAGTCTTCCGTAGCTCTATGGATGGCCAGTCCGTTCCATTTATTATAGTTTTTTACAGACATTATCAGTCCCTGGAGGATGTATCCTTCTGAATGGTGATTGCTGCACTTTTCCTCTAGCGCCACCATTTACAAGGTTTTTAGTAAAATATCTCAACAAGTATTGACATTTATGTTCCCCTCAGGATGAATTGTAATACCATTTAATCTAGCTACAACTCAAAATGTCCCCCCAGCTTGCTCTCCCTTCTCTCCCCCCTTGTATCTCGTTCCCAGGTCTTAACTCAGGTGGGTTTGTGCTGGTGGGACCAGTTCAGTGTCCGTTTACACCACAAACAATGGTGCTATGTTCTTTCTCTCCTTTTCTCCATGCCCTCCTGTGTCTCCTCCTCTTTCATCCCCCTGGCATTCTCACCTCCTTTCACCACAGTACCCTTCTTTCTCTCTCCTGTCAACACACTTCTTCCCTCCCTCTGTTTTCCCTATTCCATCTAAGCTTCCTGTTAGTCTCATCTCTCTGTTCCTTGGATATAAACTACATTCAAGTCAGCTCAGATATTTACTGGCAATCAGTGGAATCAGAGGGTTATGAAAACTATGTCAGAATGCGCTTCATGAAGAACTCTAAAGGAGATCTAACTTCTGCACTGGGCAGTCCGTCCTTCAGAGGGTAAACATTATTTAGGATTTCACAGTTTAGTGTTGGAACTGCAAAAAAAAAAGCTGTATTCGGTCAAACGGAAATTAATCATTTATAATAAAACTAGCACACTAAACAACTGCATTAGTCATTGTTGTGATCATAACTTCTAAAATACCATGACTGCATGAAAACACCCTCTTGCAGGTTTTTTCCCCTCTCTTGTTGGCATTGTAGAGTTTGCAATGAGGTAACCAATCTTCTCAGTGAAGGGGTCATCTGTTAAACAAGTTCAGAGGGATTATACTCTTAAAAACTGTTGTTTAATGTCCTGGAAGTTCTCAGAGACGGTTGTCTTGCAAACTGGGAGTTTGAAACACATGGGCTTTTACTAGTCAGGGATGGTTCAACTAAATATGCTGTTGACTTGGACAATAAACAGGGATCCAGCAATTTTGGAGCTAGACCCATCCGGATGTTCCTGCTTCTGCTGCTTTTCTTTTTTTCATCCACCTTGGAAGTGCAAACCAGCTTAACAGTGAACGACCACTTTTTGAACTACTCCGATTCCCAAAGTGAATTTCCCATCCATTCAACCCATTGACGTTTCAGGAAAACCTTATATGAAGAGTTTTATATACAGTGTGGATATAGGCTATTATATGGTAACAGTGAACTCCAGCAATCAGAGACGTTGCAGAGACGTCGCAGTTACTCTTAGGTTTGTGTGTAGTGTAGTACTTCTCCATATCATTGCGAATAAAACAAGGTTGACATTGTCTACAGAACTTTACTTTTGAACTCTATAGAGTACACCTTTAGAGAAAGAAGACCTAAAACCAGGGGTGAGAAAAAATGATTTATATTGAAGTCAGTTGCTACACCAGGGTCAAATTAGATAATTTACTGCGTGAAAGATATCTGTGTTCCTCCTGTCCCTGACATAATGTTGTGTACCAAGGCTAACTGATAGTAATGTGGGAGTGTCAGATTGAGAAGAATAAGCAAGAAGAACCTAGTTGGGTTACCAAGATTTTTTGCAGGCTTTTGCTCATCTGTTTTTCTACATATTACCATGCTGGGATGTTGAATTAACATCAAATATTCAATATTCCCAAAAAGATAGACCCCAAAAAGTAAGAAAGGTCATAAAGTTTCATTGTCTCTCTTTACCCTCCACATCTCCGCTGAGGTCCAAACGTTCTGCCCTGTCTTCCTGCCGCAGTGCTGCTGAGCTATATCTGGGATCCCTCTATACACTACATACTGTATATGGGTTAGTCCCAGATTAGTAACTGAAATGGGTTAGTTCTTCCAGTGGGGATGACCTACTACACTGTGGTTTCAGGAGACCCAAATACCTCAGGGACAGCATGCCTACTTCCATTTAAAAAAAAAAAAAAACTTGAGGAAATATGCTGAACTAACTAAAAAACACAGAGAACAGTGTTTGGTGATAACTTCAGCAAATGCTGGTAAGTTTTTTATTCATTTACACATTTATTTGACTTACTATTTTCCGGATCTTTGTCATGTAGATGCTTTATTAAAGCTGTTATATTAGTGTTTTATATTGACAGTGAACTAAATGACTATACATGTGAAGTGAACGGTGTCAGTATTATGATGAATCCAACTCTGCAGTGTCCCTCAAATTTACAGAACATTTCAGCGTTTTCAGCTCAGTGTTTTGGGTTCACTCACACCGCTCCCATCAGCATTATGTTTCAGTGAAACATTGAGAAAGCACTGAAAAAAACACTACCAAACGGAAGACAGGCACAGTAAGCGACCATAGCCTGTACATAAAAATGGACAACACATCTCCACTGCCTCTTACAGTACAAAAGTGAAGCCAAACTCAAAGCAAACTCAGATCATCAGAGAAATGAACACTTGAACAAAAATCTGTATTTTGCGGGAAGGTTTTTGGAACATTTACATTCAAAAGTTTTTTAGTGTCAGATTGACAGATAGTTTAGCTGTCTGGATTTACCCTGCAGAGATCTGAGGAGCAGTTAACATAGTCTTCATAAATCCACCAGAGTTTAAAATTACAACACAAAGAAAGCAGAAAGTGATCCGGCGGACTTTCTGGATATATATAAAACTGGATATAGACTACCAATCCGCTAACATGGAGGGGGCAGGATTTATGTAGATAGATAGATGTAGTGGCTTTACTTATTTAGTCTATGGATCCAACCTAGTTAGCGACTAGCTGGTGAATGTTGTGGAGCATTTAGGTGCTAAAGAGCTTGATATTTTCTCTGGAGATGGTAGAGACCGAAACCAAATAAACTTAGATTCATCAGGTGGAAACAAAATGACTCCAAAAGAATGATGCTCTATGTCCGCTGGATGTCTAAATAGGCAAGGGCTAACCATAAAAAATGCATACTGCTACTTTAAATATCCATGATCGCATACACACATTTTTTGCTTTTGTTGACACATTAAAAAGGGTTCAAAGGTTTACTGTATAATGTTATGCAGTATGACGATTTAGTGATGCAGAACAGGGTGGATATGTGGCAGCAATTAAGCTCACGACCTTAAGCTCATGACAACATTTTTCCGTTAATGTGGTCTGCAGCCCTGCTAATGTATCGCAGGTTAAAACAGGACAGAGCTGGACTTATTGCAACACTGTTACCTTCTGCACTTGTATCTGTAGGTCCCATAGTTTTTCTGAGTTCTCAGTGGAAAGTGAAAGTCACTGAAAGGCGGCACGAACCGTCCGGTCACTGAGGGGCTGGGTGGGACGGAAGTTGTCGCCCAACATCCCATCATTCCCTTCCAGTAGCTCCGCCCCTTTGACATGGGACCGCAGCCTCCGAAACTCTTCAATCTAAAGAAGAGAAAAGATCTCATTTTAGAGGCTGAACTAGGTCACAGCTCCATATCTCAAGGCTCCACACGTAACAATTTTATCTTTGGCAGAGTGAAAAAGTGTCTGAAACTTGTACAGGGATTTTTATACAATCTGGTCCATACATAACAAGACTTCATGGTTGCTTAAACACAGTGTTTGTCCTTTGGCTTTCAATAGATACACAAGATCATTTAAGTACTTCATATACTTCAAATATTTGCTCTACTTGCTTGCTTAATCCAACATCTGGCCAAGGAACAATCGTCAAAAAATGATTCTCTTGGCTGACATTTACAATGATGGGGATTATTTGCATTGTCCCTGTACAAAATAATGCAAAATGTTACAAAGGCAACCCTATTAATGGACGGACATTGCCTGAGGCAGGAGGACACCCAAAAGTCATTCTTCCTGTTAGCATTTCAAAGGATCAGCATGCCAGAGGGCAGCAAGGATGAAAGCCAAAATAAATGTCAAAGGATTAACCATCATCATCCTTTACAACAACCTGCTTGAAGAGAGCCATGAGTCAAAGGCTGAATTAAAGGCAATGTGACAGGCTCATTGATTTGCAGGGAGTATAAAGGCATCCTGTACTGTGTTGAATGCCAGAGATCCTCAGGTTAGTGGCCCTGTGTTGCATGAAAGCCACTAAAGGGCCATTGATTATAGGTACAGCTTGGACGGGACACAAAAACATAGAACAGAGATGAAACCAGGACAATACAGGTGTTTAATTTGTCAGATGACTGCATGCATTTGAAAAGTAATTTAATTGCTTACCTTAATATTGCTAAGGTTAGCTATGTGCGTCTAGCCTCTAGCACAGATGAGACGCAGGCCACACAGGTCTGGGAAGCTTTCTAACTCCACCCACCCAATGTCTTCACCCCCAACTCACGCTGACGCAATACATTTATTAGACATCACACAGCTCCCTTCGGAGCCACCAAGGGCTTTATACAACGTTTTCATATTTTATATGCTGTAGTACTACTACCACACACTTGCAAACATACTAAATGTATAAAATGTAAAAAAAATGTTTGAGATGCCCTTTAAAAGTCTGCAGACAGTATATGTATGTTTTACCTGTGACTGTGAGATGGTGAGAGGGTAGCGGTAGAGAATCCAGGTCACACTTTCACTACAAGGCGGGGTGGTCAGAGATCCTTCATACACCCAGTAGTCTCTCAGTAAAGGGTCTGAGGGCAGATTAAATATATGTATGACAAAATGCTTTAAAATGCTAACAAATTGTGTCAGTGTATGTTGTAATAAACAATCCAATTTTCTGAAATGGCAAGATTATTTTACATATTAGCACTAATGAAATGGGGAATTAAAAAGTGGGTAGAGTAGGGCTCCACTCAGTTATAATCAGCAAGCAGCACAATGTACAGAAATGATCAAAGGTCCAGAAATGCATCATTTTGTTGTATTATCTATGGGGATTTGGACGCTTTGGGTATTAATTATCTTTAAATTAGTCACTAAAATGCCTGTGAATCCCTAACTAGGGATGGGCTCCATTAACCGGTTGTATTTTAAATCCAGTTCCAATTTAAGAAAATACCCAGATTCGTTGAACTTTGCCAATAAATCTCTTATGAAATCTTTCATTCAAAATCTCTCTTGGATGATGGGTTATGATGGTACTAACTCAGCGACACAGGACGGACTGAATATGACAGACTGCCTTTAGCGTTCCAAAGTGTCCAAACTTCACTAGCCTGACGTTGTCATACTCAGATTCTAGTCAGAATATGAGTCTGATACTGCTCTATTGGGCCGGGGATTATGGGGCGTGCTTCAACAAAACCAGGAAAGAAAATGCCTCTGCACTCAATTGGATAGATCTCCAACCAATCAGAGCAACAGCCTATGTGACGTATGTTGAACTTTTGCCGAATCCTGTAGGAAGGACGACAGAAACATCTTTCCAATCGAGAAATGCCTTGATAGCAGTTCTCTGTTCTCTTTTAAAATAGTCTATAACATAAGATATTGTCTATAACAGAAGTGATGGCGGAATCTACACACCTCAGTTCTCCAGCGGCAGCCATCTTTGTTGTAAACAAATTCAACCCAAGCTTTCTCTTTGGTGACATGGTTGATTACGTTACTGTTGATCATCTGTCCATCATCGTATAAAGCCTGCCCTGACAATTTGATTGGTCCGAACAGCTCTGGTTTGAGCATATTTGTTCCACAACGGATCAAGTCCAGACCGAACTTCCCGACCTCAAATGTTGTGGGCGGGGCTAAGTTTGGCTGGCATCCAGGCTAGCACTTTACCAAAGCCAACCAAACAACTGCCAAATTAAATAGGCCTACTTGCGAGAAAGTTGTCACAAAAATGTGGTGAATGACAAGTCCTTGCCTAAATATTCTTCTACCACCCATCATGTTTAAGTGATAACTTGTGGTGTTTTTGTGGTCCTCTGCCTCAGCCTACCGCTTGTGTTACACCCAACACACCAGTTCGTAAAATGGTCACATTATTTTAATTTATTGATTTGTGTACATGTCACGATTTCCTTGTTTATTACGTGTTTATTACGTGTCACGTGACACGTCAGATTCTGTGACCTGAAGCAGCTGCATACAGCAGTGATTTGCCTTTAGGAAATGTCAAGTGCAGATAAATCAGCAATTTATTCTGTTGATGTTTGCTGAATGATTAAGTAGAACTGCAGCTTCTACAGCTTCTGCAGCTGCAGCCCATCCTCTTAGTAAGGAGCAAAAACCAATTTCCATCACAGCAGAAAAACAAATGAGTCAGGACAGTGTTAATGAACGTCAGAGAGATGTGGCAAAATATTTGGTGAAGCTCTGCACCCTTTCAGCACAGTAATGTCCCGGGTTTAGGTATGCTACTGAGTGAAATGAAAACAGTATATATTTTCTAAAAGTTTTCTTAAAGTTGTCTTAATTCCGCACCAAACAAACCTACCTAAAAAGATTCAATAAGCAATTTTAAAGAGTTCAGATTCAAAAACCAGATACAAATATGCTCTCAGCTAAGTGGTTCTTCTGGTCGGCCTACCATCTTCACCTGCTACGCAGCCAGCCCTCAGTTGCCACCAACTGCTTGCAACCAGTTCTTCAGAGACTATTAGTTAAAAACAGTTAATAACATTATGCCTATAGGGCCACGTCATTGTGTTTATTTATCTTGATTGTTATATTTTACTATTTAATTTGAAGATTTCTGTTTGTCTGTGATGTTTGTCATATTGAGAGCTGCTAAACTGTGTTTCGTTGTTAAAAAACAATGACAACAAGTGGCCCTTTGGTTGGTTATCATCCCCACTGTCACTATCGAATAAAGGGATAAGCCCCCAAAAATAATCTTAAAAAACAATGACAATAAAGATCTGTTCTATTCTAGTTTTTCTCAATGAAACCATCTCTCCGTCTCTGCATTTTGGCTCCAAACACTAAAACTCAAACGTAATGGTTTTGTATATTCATTTGAAATCAAATAGTTTTCTGCTCACCAGGTAACAGAGTGTTGGGGTTGAAGCAGGGGATTATCTTGCTCTTCCCCTGATGGTAATACAGCAACACAACATCAATTATTGTATTAGTGTACCATGTCATTTAACAGTGTGATTATACTCTATTATTATCTAACATCTTACATTGATGTAACAAATTGTCATCTGTTTCAGACTTATTCTCACCTTGTACTGCAGGTCCTGTAGAACTTCAGTGATGGCCTTCAGACCCAGATGCTCCTTACCAATCTGATAAAAACACAAGACGTTTCAGATTTCAGTGGGCAGTCAGTTGGTGGCCACAGTCCTTATTTATGTATCTAAACAGTGTTTTTAGTGACAGCCTTAAAGACGTTGACAAAGTGTTAAGAATATATTAGTTTACATCTGCCATATCCAAACAGGAAGCAGAAACTAAACAGGCTGTCAAAAACAGGACGTGTGAGGTTTATTGTGTTAAAGGTGCCCTGCCACACAAAACCATTTTTACTTTACAGTGCATTTTTTGAAATATCCATCAGATCCATATGTGTTTATGTTATGTCTTGAATGTGAAAATAAACTGCTACCTCCTCTGTCAGGCCAATTACAAAAGCTGGTCAGTCTGACGTCATGCTGCCTGAGCTCATTACTATTCATGAGCTCGCCCCGTTGCGCTGGGTAAAGGATACTGATAGCCATGCTCTCATTGGCTAGCTGAGCAGCTTACCTCGTTCATTAATGAGAACTGGCACAAATGGAGCTGCGTCCTCCTGCAGGTTTTCTATACCACACTAGAATGGCTTTGAAACTAGGTAACCAAGGCATTTTTTCCACAAGAATGTTACAGAGTCTATGGTAGAACTTCAGACATTACCACAAAGTAATGAAATACGTGTGGCAGGGCACCTTTAAGAGTGTGATCTCAGGACCTCAGGGCCAGATAGTGTCTTTTCACTGGGCTGGTGTGACTCAGACTCAGAAAGTGATGTTATTTCCCGAGGTTTGATTGGTTTCATTAAACATTTTTCTTAGCAAGGATACTAAGGACCATTTCAATGAAGCAGAGGAATTGGGGGATTTCATAGGAATGTAGTGGAAGGTGTTTCCCAACTTGTGTCATACTTATGACTTATTATTACACAGGATGGTTCAAGCTAATCTGGAATAAATCAGAAGGTCGTTCATTTAGAAAAACAACATTCAACAATTCTAGGAAGGAAAAAACCCTTTAAGGTCACTGAAAAAGTCAATATTTTAAGCGCCACGGAGGGCAAAATGAATGCAAGGATTTCTTTTTACAAGATTATGCTGTCAAGCTCCAAAACATTACACTCAGCTGCAGTTTATTAGGTACACCTAACTAAAACTAATGTAGTCTCATTCACCAGCCCTGCAATCCTTCCTTCATGAAGGTCAGTTTTTGTTGAGGCAGTTTCAGAGAGCTCTTAATTCAACTTTCTTGAAAATTTTGGAGGCTAACGTTTGTGCTGCTGTTGATTAGTATGGTGTTATAATGTGGGAGGCCCAACTCACTGATACACCAGTTACTGAGAGGGTGCCCACCCTATAGACTTGGCTGCACTCTTACATTTACACAAGTTCGAAATTTGTTAACAATACTTATTTTTCCTTGGTAAAACAGGTATACTGTACATTATTACATACATGTGCTATGAATTGGTAACTGTTACTTGTTATAGTATAGGAAGGAAAAACATGTAGGACCCAATATACAGTATGATTATTTAGGTTCCAAGGCAATACAAACTGAGTGAAATTAAGCTGATGATTTTTGTTCCAAAAGCCAGTTTTTGTGTATATTTTTTAAATGTGAATATTGCAATACTTTTGATCTCTTGGAAAGAAAAAAAAAGTACAGGGTGCTCAGGAAGTTCAGTCAGATGTTTGAAGGTGCTCTTTGGGGGGTCGGGAATTCAATTAAGTATAGAAAAAAAGGAAATCCAAGGCACTCTTCTTCAAAATCACCAACAACCTCCTCATGACAGCTGATTCTGGACTCCTCACCATCCTCATCCTCATCCTCCTCGACCTGAGTGCAGCATTTGACACCATCTGTCATACCACCCTCCTCAATAGGCTATCTTTCTTTTTTTATACTTTTGATCTCTACTACATTGACACTGTAAACCGTTCACTGGGATGTGGATGTTTACCTGCACAAAAAGAGCTATGATGAGGACTCCATTCTTCATCCCAAGAGCGTCCTCCAGAGTGTTAAACAGAGTGCTGTTCCAGTGAATCAGATGGAGCTACAGACGGACAGAGACAGAGAGACAACAGAACACAACCTGTATTTGAGAGGCCATTGTTGCACACAGGTGTAGGGAACAGTAGTTTGTAAAAGAGTGAGCCATCAGCTGGGGGTGACTGAGGGCTTTCTATATGGGCTCTAATGTCAAGTTCATGTAGACGTGGATAAAGGAGTGCAAAACTTCTTCCCGCGGAAATAGGGCTGGGCAATATATCGATATATCAACATCAAATGAGGGTAGATAGATATATTTTGGATATCGTAATATGACACAAGTGTTGTCTTTCCTGGTTTTAAAGGCTGCATTACAGTAAAGAGATGTCATCTTACCAGAATGTTCTAGACTGTTCCAGCTATTTTCCTTTACCCATTAATCATTGTATCCACATTATTGATGATTCATCAAAACGATGATTGTAATAGCACCAGTAATCTACCCTACAATATCGCTGCAATATCGACATTGATGTATTTAGTGAAAGATGAAACACGGAAATTTGAGAGCCAGACCAGACCACAGATCTATACTTGATAAGGCTGAAAGCTGCCATGGAAATTATCTTACTGTAATGTAGAAACAGTGGAAGATGAATACATCAAATCTCAGTGATCTCTGAGCTGTCAGCCTACTTTTCAGTGGTTTCAGCTCAGAGTTCCCATTGAGCAGTGATTTTTTTCTAACTGAAATACTTTTAAAATATGTAACCTTGCCCTATAAAAACATTCATGGTTAAAACCAATATTTAGCCCTTTCACTTTCAATGGATATAAGACTGGTAATATTTTATATTTTGGACAACAAATACAATAAAAAAGACAAAATCTACAATTACTTTTGCTTTACTTTGCTATCTGAAGGATATATGTCAATGCCAGAAGACTGTGTCTCTTTAGTCTTTTAGAGTGCTTTGAAAGTGGGCATGGCCTTATTTGTGTGTGTGTGTGTGTGTGTGTGTGAGTGTGTGTGTGCACTACCTCCATAGGGAAAGCCTTGAAGTTGACAGTGTGCTCTGATCCTCTCTGGTTCTCTTTGCCCCAGTGGAATCGAACCTCATGAAGCTCATACTCATGATCACTAGGCAATGGACCCCCGGTAACCACTGACGACACAGGAAACCCAGGGCATTGTGGGCAACCACACACAGGAAGTAGAAGACAAAGTAAAAGTAAGAAAAGTTGGCCAGTGGGCTAGATTTGTCATTACATAAAAATGCATGAATGTGTCCTCACCCCTAACCCATATTGATGTCTCGTCACTTCCTAAACAATGAGTAGTGAGTATTGACATGTTGTCATGTCCCCTAGGAGTTACCTGACTTGGACTTGAGAATGATGCGGACGGTGTGTCCGTCGTTGATGACCTCACAGTCTCGACACACCACATAGTTTGGTGATAAGCCGACATCCAGGAGGGACGGGTCATACTGAGCCTCCCTTGAGTTTAAGTTAATGGGAGACTGGTACTCTCCGTTGGCTGATGGGAAAAGGAGTCCCCATTCTACACCTTAATAAAAAAAACAGGCACACACACATTACATGTACCACACATGTCAGGTCTTAACCAAATAGCTAGCGGTTCTAAAACTGACTTTATTAGTTGTATCATGTTGTATCAGTCACTGGGTCTGGGAAGTATAACAAGCCACTAACATACACACAGAACTTGAGTACTCTTCAGTACTTTCTTTTTGCCCCTTTACTTGATACTCTATCAAGTGGATAGACAGGAAATGGGGGAGAGAAAAAGAGGGGATGACACCCAGCAAAGGGACACAAACCCTGGGCCATGGCAAAGGGACTCAGCCTACATGGGGCGCATGCTTGACTGGGTGACCAGAGGCCACCCAACAGACAGAACTTCTGAGATGCTGCATGCATGTGGTCTAGCTGTTGCCTGTTTAAGTGCTCGTTAAACAGCAATGTCTCATGTTTTATTTCTGCATACATGTTAAATACACACATACATTGTCTAAATTTAGTGAAACAGCTTTACTAACAAAGGCAGCTGGCTATTTTGACCTTCCTCAATTGTCTAAATATATTACAGAGCTGTACTGCTGCATAAAACAGAGATTAAATTGATATAATTTGTCTGGTGTAGGTCAGTAAAATATGGAATTTTCTAAAAGCCACAGTACTCCTTTAAGATTAGTTTTCTAAATATAAGATTGTAAGTGTTGACTTTATGCAAGACAGGTTTCTTTGTTTAAGTTGTGTATTGCTGCTGAAGTTCCTCCTCTATTTACTCTTTAAAATCTAAACTACATTGTCTGTGGGGTTCCATAATCTGGACATTGGTTGAATCAATAATTGTGTAGGTCAAATTTTAGTTGGGCCCAAAACGTCTGGGTTGCTGGGCATTTAAGTTTCCTGTGAAGTAAATGTGAAAGCACTTTGTTCTTGATCTTTAAGAAAGTATTTTGACATAATGAAGACCGGGAGATGTGATTGAAAGCTCTGGAAAGTGGACTGAAACTGTATTTTCTGAGTGCTGTACGCATAGTAGAGAGACAGAGGGAGAAAAGGGGAAGGGAAACAAATTCAAGCAGGTTGTGGTTGAAGAAAGAGGGTCAGCCTCAATGGGGCTTAACAGTGGGTCCCATTTACCTCGGAACTCGGAAACCATACCTGGAAATGAAATCCCACCCGAGTTGAATGCGTTTCATTTCCAAGTCGGAAACAACAGCTACAACAAAAACAAACATCATAATCATCGTGGGGTTAGCTCTAGCCAGGTTAGCCATTGTTAGCAATACCAGTTGATTACGCATTTGGCTGTTTTTTATGCATAAACAAACAGCATAACAACACGTCAACGATCAGAAGTTGGACTGATTTAGTGACACACAAATATGACAGAAGTGCTGATACCTGCACGTGACTACAGCTTTTACAGCTATTGATGCACAGGGCACCAATGCTGGATTTAGCTTGTGGGGTACTGCAAGTCCAATCTCCAAGCTCGGAATTTCGAGGTCATGGGGCGTGTTTCCGACTTTGACCTTGAAAAAATCTGACTTCCGAAATATCCAAAATATTTGTAAGAGAAATTAAGATATTGTATCAAATATCTTTTGGAATATCAACATAATTTTCGATCAAAACCGACAGGGCATGAAAACTCTTAACTCTTAGTTTAAGAGTGTCATTCTGTTGGTAGAGAGTGAAACAAAGTAGAGAAAAGTGATACTAAAGGTACACACTGTTCTAGATTCACTTCAGCTTCTTGCTGACCACATTCACAGCACAATGAGAACATTGTTAGATGAGTTGGACTTAATTTGTTTTTAAAAGGAGGAAGCTAACACATTTAGTAAGTATTGTGTTCAAGAAAGCCCATGTTCACCCGTGAGCCTCCAAGAAAATGAACTCAACCCCTCACGGTGCGCCTTTCTACAGCAACTGCAGCAGAGACTCACACTGCAGACTGCAGACAGGCGGACTATTCTCTCCACGGCAGAGAGGGCTGAGGGGACCCATCACATTCCCTCTGTCCTCAGCAACTACAGCCTGCACAACAACTTACTAAAAGCAGGGAGGGTTTCACTGTGGTTACAGAACACATGAAAGGGCTGTGCACCATTTAGTCCGTGTGTGAAATGAGAAGGCACTTGACGGCAAGTTGTTGAAACATAGTCCAACCACTTCCAGGTTAGTTTCGGTTCCACCAGCGTCTGGTTCTTCATGTATTCATGCATCTACTGTACAAGTCTTTGCCATAGGTGTGTTATCAAAACCTCATTGGATCTCATGTGTTTTTTAGTTCTGTCCTTTGTTATTATGTTTCCATATTGACAGGAGATTGCGAAAATCACAGAAATCATTATTGGCACATGATGAATATCTCTATTAAAAATGTATGGCTGTTATAAAAATGAATAATTTAGAGGATTGTTTCTTCCAGCCTTGGTGGAGTTGTGTCCTCTCACTGTGCTTTAGTTGTATTTGATAGTTCATATCCTATTATTGTGTGGGCTGTAGTCTTTTGAAAGAATAAAGTACTCTTTGCATTCTAGTTAATGCCTATGTTCTTTTATGTTCAACTAATGACCTCACATTGTAATCCATTACAAAGTCAGTTCTTCCAATGTAGCCCATTCTAATGAATGAATAAATGAAAGGTGTATTGGCCCTTGGGGAATTTGCTTTGCACATACATAACAGCACATTGTAAAATATTTAAATGTAAACATGAACGTCATAAGAAAATTCATTAAAAAAGCATCCATCGGCAATCAATCAGCAAATCAAAAAGAGACATCAACATTTCAGACAATGTGGTCAGAGCATGTTAAGCAGCTGAATGCTAAGTGGGACAAAGGATGTCATGCCTCTTTTAGTCCACATCCCCAGCATGCTATACCTTCACCCTGAGGGTAAATGGGCATATGAAGACTGTATAAACTTATAATAATAAGTGTCCTGCAGAAAGTCTTAAATTTCCCATGCACAAAATGGTTCTCTGCACCATAGAATGTAAAGAATAACCATTCAAAATAATTTCATACGTTTTGTAAATATACCTGCGTATCTGTTTCAATGGACCATCCAATTACTTTTTTTCTCTATTTATGAAAACATTACTTTTAGGACAAAAGGTTTCCACAGGACACGGGTGGTATTTGTAAGCCATACATTAGTGTCTAATTCATGCCTCTAGGTGTTACATATCATTCAGTATACTCACAGTAAGAATTTCACAGTTCAATATCACAGCACATCCCTCGATGCTCAGTAAAGGCAGTAATAGGAAAAAGACAGAGTGAAGACTAAATGAACTCATTTCATCCTAACTGTAACCATGGCAGCAAGTTTAATAGCTTTATGCTATACTTGTGTCAGTGAAAATGTGAAAATCCAAAAAGAAATGCATATTAGTGTTTGAAAGAAAGTTGAAGAAATAATTATATTCTAATGATACCACATCTGACGTATGATTTGACTTTAAAAATACAGCCTGAACCATCAGCCCCTCCCACTTCTCAACTCCATAAAAGACATGATTGACCTCCATTACATGAATTGTAGGATCCAAGGAAATCTAGGCCTCTGCTACTGTACATCTACTTTAGCCGTTCTGTTTTAGTTGTTTTGAGATGCTCACCTTCATAGAGGTGCAACTGTAAATTGCTGGAATACCCCTTTAATTCCATCACAGATCAAGTGGTTTCAAGAGACTCATGACAGCAAAACTGTCCAATCCTAATGATTCATTTTGTGGTTTTATTACCCTTAAGACTCTTGTCTTGATTTTAGCAACACCTTTGTGAATATAGTGCCGGTCTGGCTGATGTTTTGCACTCAGTGCTCTCCATATAATGGAGTTGATTCAATATTGATATTCATTTCAAACTAATGTTGCTTTGAAGTAAAGTGCATCTATTCTACAGCAGAGGAACACCCTCATAACTGTTTAAAACAGCCCATTTAAAAGCCTTCATTTCTAAAACCTTAGATATATTAGAGCAACCTGTAAGAGAGGGGAGCAAAATAAACAGTTATTTGTTTGCACTAGCTTTTACATCTTGTTTGCACAGACCTTTTTACAGTGTACTAACACAAACCAGGATCTTCAATATGTGTCACCACTGCAAAACACCTCTTAGAGAATTAACAGGCCGACACATAAGTAAAGACTACATAAAGAGTGTGAAGCTTTGGGTCGAGACCCCTTTCAAATCTATCTGGACCCTCAACTTTTTATGCCAGCTAACATCTTATATTTCCCAGCATCCTTGCACATACCTTCCTCGTAGCCCCAGTCCAGCTCATCTTTTCCCGGGTTATAATCCGACTCTTCGATCACGTTGTCAGCCATGGTGCTTGGCAGTTTGCTCACTGTGAGTAGAAACCAGTCCGGCACCCCAGTAGACTCCCAGTCACACTGGTTTTGTCTGTTCACTTGGACAAAAACTGAAGTCTCTTCAGGTTGCTGAATGGATTCCCAACTGAGCAACAACTTCCTCAGCCTTTCACTTTCTTCTTTATGTCTTGGTCTTTAGCTTCTTCTTTTCTTTTCTTTTCCCTACTCTTTCTATTTTTTCTGTCTTTTTATCCTGTTACAGTATGTCCGCTCTCACTCTTGTCTTCTTACAGCTAATAACTGATGTGTGTGGAGCTTTCTGCCTCTCTGCATTTCTCTTTACTCTGTTGTTGCTCCTCCTCTTTGCTCTGCTGTTATCTCCCCCCCTTCTCTTCTTCCTCTCAGTCTTACTTCCTTTCTCTCTCTCTTTTACTTGGCAGACTGCAGGTGTTCTCTCTCACCCGGGTTTTCTTCCAGATAATTCCAGATCAGTATCTTCTTCTCATCAACCTTCCCTCTATGTTCTAAGTGTATTAACTTTAATTATTTGAATTAAATTAATTAATTACATTTCTCGGTTGTAGTTTGACTTGTATGTTATGATACTGTTAACCTTTCTGCTGTTTTGGATACACTGGTGGTATTGTTTGTGTGTGTGCGTGCATGCGTGCGTGCGTGTGTGAGCGTGTGTGTGTGTGTTGGAAGGCTGGCAGGAAGGTCATGCTGGTGTTTCTGTTGGAGGCCACAGACAGACCCACCCTTGGGTGAAGGAGACATCAGTGGTTGGGAAAACAGGGAGAACTCAGCAGGGTGGAGAGAGTGAAAGGCCAAACTGTTCTCCAACCTTGATGACTTCAAGATGGCCAGAGAAACTCTGACACACTGGATACTGAACACACACACATTCACTTTTGGCACTGGCTCTCATAGATCTCATTGGTCAGACAGTAATGCTTTTCAAATGGAACTGTATGTGAGCACTGGCATATTTTAGACTTTTTGAAATAAAAAAATAAAAAATAAAACTACTAGACATATTTTGTTATTTGGGTTATTTGTACAAAGCATGTGCAAAAGTCAAGTGGGATAAATAGTCCATGTTCCCTATTGTTCTTCCTTGCTTCATTTCTTTCTTTCTTAATCCCTATCCTCCAGGCAGCTGATGTTAATTGCCCTACATTCCTTATCAGGAAATTATCCTCCGAGCCATCTCAATGCAGCCGAGCTCCCTGTTTCCACGCTGTGGAAGTGAAAGCAGAGCATGGACTTTAGTTACAGGGATGGGTGGGCCTGTGCAGCCTAGTTTGTGCAAGTGTCACCAAGGCCATTTGAAAGAGGAATTAGTTAATAAAATGTAGGAATGAAGTTAAGTAATAACTTATCTGTATCGTCAAATAGCCTACAATTGTACACAGCCTAATGTGCAGTTAGATATCTGCATAAAACCCATTGTAAGGGTGTGTAGAAATCAAAAATTAGACGTGGTTAAGCAAGCAGCTATGCAGCAGCTAACCTTAGCTAAGCTTCAGTGAATGCAGACAGCTCTCCTGAAGCCCTGAGCCATGCAGTTACACATGTAGACTGTTAAAGTCTATGGTTACTCACCCTCTACCTTAAAACAAATAGGTGAGTTCTGAATGCAGGTGTGGAGAGGTGAAGTCCCTCCCCTTTGGGTGGACCTCTAGGTGGGACTTTATTTATTATGAGAACGTATTTGATGAGCTTCCGTAGCACTATATTGGTTATTTATCCTTTATTTCACATTGTTGTGACATTAATTTACACATTTATAGTTTGATTGTGTATCCTCTTATAATTGTATATTTTTACAATATAATTTTGTTTTCATCCCTCATTTACTTAATATTTATTTATTAAATGATTAGGAATCAGAAATTTGTTGAGTATTTTTGTTTATATAGGTTCTTTATGGGTTTGTATATTTTATGTGATGTGTTTTTTTTGCTCTTGAACTTTGTATTGTGTATTGTATGTAACAAAAAAAACACATGTAACGTTATCTTACCTGATGTGTTTTATCCATAGACCGTTAATATTAATAATATTAATACATTTTTATAAGTTTATACATAGACTGTATGCGTTTATACGGTCTACATAGCATTATTAGTTAGCCCGCTAGCTTGCTTAGCAAGGTGCAAGCTAGTTAGCTAGCTAACTGATATTAATTGATATGCTAACGTTTGCTAACGAAAAACTGTATTAAAACAAAATATAATTTTACTTACCGGAAAAATTGAACTGCCGCTTCCTTTGAGTGTCTTGCCGTGCAACCGAACGCTGAACAAGACAATATTATCCGACCAAAGTGTCACAGCCGCGGCGATGAAACGTGGTCAGCTCACATGCCATGGACAAGCTTTGCTAACACTCTGTCATGATTGACAGGCCGAGAACTGTCAATCACATCATAGCCACGCCCTAAAACACCCCCTGCTTTATTGCCAATTTTAAAATCAACAAGACCTTAATTTAAAAAAAATGATCATCATTCTGTGTTGCAGAATACTTAAAACTAGCGATCGAGACCTCAAACTCAGTATGAAGATGTTTACTGAGGTAATAAATCAAGTGAGAAGTGGCTCATTTCTTCATAGACGTCTATAGAAACCAACCTCCTTTTGCAACCCCGCGTGTCGCCCTCTGCAGGAAATCAGATAGAATGCAGGTTTAAGTTACTTCCGCAGTTGAAGCACTTTGCCGAACCGGATGCTCTGTCCATCAATAATATACAGTCTATGGTTTTATCCTGCGTCTTTTTATCAGCCAGGATTTGAAAAAAGGAGCAACACCTGCTCGTGTGAGTAACCTTAGGTCTCAGTCATAGATTATATTAATTAATTATGTATACTATATTATATTAATTATAATAATTAATTAGTTAATTAATAATATATAGTCTAATTTTAGGATTTCAAAACCCTTCTTTAGTAGGATCAGATGACAGGATTGTTTTTGCTGTTAACCCATTGTGCCTCACCTTACTATTGTTAGGATCCATTCTACCATGACAACCTCACTGTGTATTTCTCTAGAGAATAGCATTGCTAATGAATTTACATTTTGTTTAGATTTTAACACACACACACACACACACACACACACACACACACACACACACACGCACACGCACACGCACACACACACACACACAACAATTTCTATTTCGTGTGTTAGCACTACACAGCACTTTGCTTCTCCCTGCAGGAAACGATGAGCAACTACAGTTCAGATGCAGAAAAGTTTTGCTGCTTTTTTTTAGACTGTTCAAACTGTTGACAAATGGCTCCGTTTAGTGTGGTTATATCATTATTGTTTTTGTTTTGTTTTTTTACTTTGAGCTATCTAGGTTGCAATAACTTAACACAGTATAATGCTGTAATCTTAGGTTGGTACAATAATGTGACATGACCGTATTGGCTTCAAGTAACAGTCAACAACTGGTTTCTCAACGGGCAGTAACAGGCAATACGCTATAGAAAACCAAACCAGTTCACTTAAACTGTATTTGCATAAGTCAACCTAAAAGTCAAATACCAGCCGGTGACATAAAATCATGAAAATAGCATGACTTTTGCAATTTCAAGTAGCCTTTTGACTGAATTTGAGTTATGGGCTGCAATGAGCAATGTAGCCACTGGGGCAACCAAAGTGATTTTTAGTTTCTAAATAATTGTAAGACAATGTTTGTTTTATGACAATGTTTGTCTATCTCTTGCAGTAAAATAATTGTATTTTTAAAGGGGGCTTAGCCGTTTGGTTTACGTGTGAAAAGTGCCACACCAACCTAAATCTATTTATTAATTTCAATAAAGAGCGGAATAAAAAAAACACATGGTAGGCTACATTTTCCGAGACGACCCTGAAGACATCACAGCGTAGCGTGGCGAGGGCGGGCCGTGTGACGTAGAGCTGAGGCTCTGGCTGTTTATTGTTCCTTCCCCAACACCGACAGAGAAAAACAGGCTAACGAGCTGTCAGCTACCTTTTTCACACGGTTCACTGTTGGTTTAACGAAGGTGTAACGGTCGAGACAGCTGACTGCACAAACCAGGGGCCATGGCGTATGCTTACCTCTTCAAATACATCATCATTGGAGACACGGGTAAGGCGCAGCAAGTGCCAGCTAGACTGCCAGTTAGCATTCAGCTAGCTCATAGCTAGTGGTGTATTTCCGCAGTGTTGGATAGTCCAATGACGTGGTAAAAGCAGAGACGCAAGGGGTGGGATGACAGCTCCAATTCTACAGTGTTAACATATTTGCGTAATATTTTAAACACCCGTTCAGTGTCAGAGAATTAAACACAGGCACCCTAACACAATATATTCTTATACTACTTTAGCGTAGCAGTTGTTGACACAGTCGGGCCTATTGTCCGCTTGCGTCGAGGGTGGGGGTGTTCGCCACAGCTTGCTAGCTCAGCTATCTGCCTAGCTAGCATGAGCTGTTCCACTAAATAATTAGCAAACAGCTGTCACGACAGCACATTTACGGCTCATTTGGTATTGTTACATTGACCAGATAATCATAATAAACATATATTTGTATGGTGACTGCATTATCAAATAACAAAGTTTCCATTAGCTTAGCTTCCTGTCATAGAAGGCCAAAACGCAAAGCTAAAGCCTCTAATATTCCCTAAAATGGCGTAGAGCAGTTTTTATTTCTGACCATGTTAACGTTAGCTTGCTAACTATGACAGCAGGTGCATTTGTAATACTGCTGTATTATAATGATGTAGCCCCAGTGTTAAAATAGCAGACAGGATTAACAGCAGTCTACTCAAGTAGAGGGAAAAATGCACAGTAATATTATTCAATACATGAAGCCGAACCAAAGACTTGGGCTGAATATACAGCCAAGACCCAACCAGGTTTTTGAGTGAAGAAAGCAACAATTAAATAGTTATGGAATTGTTATAGTGTTAGTATAGAAGTCCAAACCAAGAAAATCATTTTAGTGTAAGCTATTGATTCATAATGCACATATGTGTTAATTAATTTGAGATGATTACTATGTTGGGCAAGAAAGCTTACTACAGTGTTATTGCGAAACATGTTTTGCCTGCTGTTGTTGTTTATCTGTAGAGAGATGCAGCCAAGGTCCTAGCTTGATTACATATGTCTACACCAGGAATACTCTGCTCAGTCCTGTGTACAGTGCATGCATCTAAAGAAGTGTTTACTGGGATCCAGTATTTTTTTAGAGGTTTCCTTTGCAAAAGGAGTGGGTACACATGATCATTGCAATACCAAGTTTCAGTTTCACAGGTATTAACTACCCATAAACCCATGAAAACACGCAGATCATATCAGGCAGGAAACTAGCCTATAGAGTGGAGCCTACATGTGTTCATTATTCTGATGACTCTTCATGATGCAAACTGTTTTTTGATGATAAATAATGTTTAGGGATATTATCTGCTGTATTGTTTGCTTAAGGAAATTCAAGCCTGAAAAAGCAGCCAGTCAGGTTCTTTTAGATATTAAACTAATTGTGTAATTTGATTATGATTAAGTGAGTTGGTTTTTCCAGATACATCCTGACACAAGCATCACATTTTAGACCATAAAATGTGAGGAAGACTTCATTTTAAAGTTTTTCTTTTCCATAGGTTAAAGCAAAAAGGCTGGGAAACAGTTACATGTAGTATTTTATTGTATATTACTCCTTAAAATGGTGAAAAAAATAAAATATAAAACTACTGACATGTATGTGCCAGAGTCCAAAGCTGGTATTTTTTTGCTTAGCATCTAACCTATTATTGAGAATACTTGCTTACAATAGATCATTTTTGATCAGTGGTTAACCAATGCTAACTGTAGATTACATAGAGTTTACTATTTATTTACTTTTAAGGAATTATTTCAGCATTGGCCTGCCATATATTTTAAAATTAAAATAAATAGAAGTTTTTTTTGTTTAAAGCTCCTTTTTATGATTTGGTCACATTTGTTAACCTAATAGCGTCTTACCTTGTTAGAGGTGAGGCTGCAGACATGTTATAAGGTTTTTACAATTGGACTCTCATCAGCACATTTTATTTTAATTAATAGTCTGCTTTTTTTCATCTTTGACAGCATTTTGCATAATATAACTTTTCTGGTCTTTATCTCTTTTGGATTCCTTATCTCGAGATTTACTGGTTATTTGTTAGTACAGCTAGGCATTATCTTTCTTCATTATCTGAGGATAGTCGTTGTTTGCAGTAGTTTGAAATGTTTCAGTTGGGTGTGTCTGTCTGTACTCTAGTAACTGCAATGTTGATGCACCAAAACAAACAACAATATATTCCCAATTTACAAGATCAATAGCTTCATCCACAAAAACCTCAGGTTTCTATGCTGGTACAGCTGTATGGCAACAGATGCCTAATCACAGGAATTCAGTTTTCTGCTGTAAAAGACTTGGTCTTCTTTCCATTGCCCTCCAGGTCACAGTCCGACCCTTACATTCTCCATACCAAGTGTTGTGATTTTTAATAGTTAATGGTCAAACAGCAGTCAATAGTTGTGAATGCAGACGAAGATTCCATGATTTGACTCATCTAATTGGCTCAGATATGTGATAAGCATTGCCACTGCAGACAGAGAATGAAGAACAGCCAGCACCAGCCAGTCAGATGAAGTAGATAAACATTTTAAAGGTTCAGGGCACAGGCAACATTTTGGGACGGAAGAACAATCTTCTTTGCTGACACTATTATACTGCATTGTTTTCTCTCTCTTTGCTTTAGTTTGTATCCCTAAATGTCTGACATGTATTAAGCCTTGTATTTGTATCTAGCATTTTTTTATTATTCTTACCCATTAGTTGCAAACACTTTAGTTCCCAGTTGCATTACGGTACCCTAACTAGTTATTGTATTGTTTTACCCTAGAGGTATTCCTTAGGTATTTTACTAGATCCCTCGACTGAAAAGGTTAATCTGTGTGACATAATCTGGAAAGTTCTAATCCAAAATAATTCTTTCACATCACTGTGTTCTGGTCATTGTGAACCCATATACATATTCCTGTCATTGAGCCTTTCTGAAATGTGAAATTTGTTAATAAGCATTACTGGTTGGGACATCCTGGTAGGCTAATGGGTTAATACGCTTGCCATATTAGTGCAAGTCCTTATTTAGAGTCTGGCTAGTGAGCTTTGTTGCATGTCATTCCCCATCTCTCTCTCTCCCCGCTTTTTCCTGTCAGCTCTGTATGCTGTTCTATAAAAAAAATTCCCCAATTAATACTTAAAGAAATTCAAACATTCAAGTGTGCCGCTTTGCAGTGACTTAGGCAGTAGCTGGGAGTTATAGAAGTATGTCAATATTGATTGAACTCTTGATCCTGGTCATTAAAAATGAAGATGTCAATTCTGTTTTAGTTTGGGCTTTCTTTCTTTCAGCCAGTGGCCGCCAGCCAGCCTTTCCACAGATCTGGTTGGGAGAAAGACAGGCTGACTGAAAGAAAATTATAGTCTCTGTTTAAACCTTCAAAAATAGACTGTTCTATGAAACACTGTCTCAGATCTGCACATTTTCAATGACCTACTACTTTTTTAAAGATTCTGTTATCAGAATTTTGAGGTAGAGGGTGGGGGTGTGGCCTTGACCACCTGCCATGCTTTGCTTGTTTGCAAACCCTCTCTCTTTCTCATGGGCGGGCCAAATTCTCTAGGTGGGCAAAGCAGAGAAAGGGGGGGGTACCCTTACCTCTTATGACCTCATACGGGGACTATCCCAGATCGGCCCATCTGAGCTTTAATTTTCTCAAAGGCAGAGCAGGATACCCAGGGCTCGGTTTACATCCATCGCCATTTCTAGCCACTGGGAGATCATAGGCAGACTGGCATGAACTCATATTAATGCTAAAAAAATTAATTGAGACTCTAGTGGGGCTCAGTAGCTGTCATATGACCTGACTTATCAACAGATCAACTCTGCTAATGGCCTCATAGCCAAGGTAGTATTATGTATTATAAATTAGTATTTTCAGGATCAAAATTATGTAACTCTGGATTGGAACAAGGCCAGTGTTTTAGCATGACAGAGGGGGGAACACATGCAACAAAAGCCCCCTGCCGGACTTGAATTGGGAACAGTGTGATTGCATGGCCGGCGTTTAAGACCTCCTGACCACAGGAAGCCCCATATTCATGTTTTTTATTTATTTATTTATTTATTTAGACTTTTAGGTACCACAACTCCTAGTCTTTAACTGGTAGCCACTGGGATGACTGTCATTAGGAAGCTCAAGTGTAGTGGCTAGAGGTCAATTGTCATGCTTAAAGACACCTTGATAGTGACTGGAGAAGGCCAGTTCCTCTGGGCAGACGTTCTGTCAGATTCCCCAGCAGGGAATGCTGTGCTATCTGCTGACTTTGACAAGCTTCAGGTTACTGCTGCAAGTGAGCAGAGCAGTATCTTATTGGCCTTCTCAACACTCATACACATCTGCAGCACAGGTCATTGATTAATGTAAATGAAGTGAAACCACCTGGAACATGCTGCCAAAATTAACTTATTGATGCCTTATTCCGTCAATAAAAAAAAAAAGCTACATTGTTTCCATTGACTTTTTATCTTGAAGCCCCTTTTTAAACATACATGGAATAGGCTATCATTTTCTGACAAGCGCTTTGCGTCTGAAATCACCTCTGTATGTTAAGGCACTATTAGACACACCCCAAAAAGAAGCTCAAACTAAATTTGGATTGGTTCTTTTGTTGTTTGGATTATCATTAGATTCATTTTTATTTAATTCATTTTTTTTTAGCCACACTTGGGGCTTGTAGGGATGCCAGTGTCGGTCGTTTATCTGTAGCAAAGTACATTGAAAAATATTGGCTTTATCGCCATGAAATTAGGTACAGACATTAAAGTTCCCTAAGGGTTGCCACCAGCAGGTCAAACTTTCAGCAAATACAAACGTGTATAGTTTATCTATGCGTGAGATCAGACTGACAACAGGACAGAAACACCTGCTGTGTAGACGAGCCTTCAGTCTTGTTTATAAGTATAGCTACTTATATTGTTACGGCTGAAATGAAATTGTGATACTAATTTAACTTAATAAAACATAGCACAATGTAAAAGATATGTTAATGTTTCATTGGCCTACATGTTCTCCCCTATTAACCGTAATTACGACAACACGTTCAATGGATACTCCTGCTTTTTACCTGGTTGAGCTAAAGGACTTGTTGCTGTGTCCACAGCTACAGTCAGCTTTCTAGAACGGACAATTCCAAGCTCCAGTTAAAGCAGTCACATTGACCAGGTATCATTGTATGAAGAACAAAGCTCTGGTTTATGTTTGGATTGTCTAATGTTTCCAGATTGATCTCCTCTTCATGCTTGGACTGTTCAGTACAGAATATTGTTTCTCTCTTAAAACAGCCCAGAACAATTCCACTCTCAATACAGACAGAATAAATAATTACACGAGCAGTAACTCCATATTTCAATTTAAATATGGGCGTTAGAGTTTTATTTAGACTTGAGTCTATCATTTAAGTGTAAAAGATATGATTCATCTCTAAAAGCTTAATTTGGTGTGGTGCATTTTTACTGTTGGTGTCGGTAAAAAAAGTATTAACACTTTGCTGTTTCAACACTAAAAATTTTTATTTTAAAATCGTCTGCTGTTGTAGGCAGTTTGCTAATGCTCTGTACCACAGGGTGTCATGCTGTTGCCCCTTAGCTAGAAATAGGAAATTGTGCTAGAATAATCTGTTAATTTATGTTGTGTCTAATTTAACAGATTTAGCTTAATGTCTTCTCTGAGATAGCCATTGAGCCTTGGTAGTAAACATGTATTGTAAGCAGGTGTTTGTTGACTGCACCAACAAGTGGGATGGAGTTGAGGATGACCTTTAGTTACACCTCCTATATAGTTGCCCTCCTTGCGATCCCTCCATCTCTTATCATTATCATCACATGATGATGCCTGCCTAGCAACGCCGCTACCTGACAATGGTAACCATTAGAAACCATGAAGGAGGAAGACCACATCCCTCTCTGTCCCCTCCTTGAATGTCTGCCAGCTTCTCTTTCTGGCCATCTCATTAGCATCCTTCTCTTCTCTTCTAATCCCACCCCTCCTCCCATCCAGTGCTTGTTGACACTTGCTCCCTAAACTCAAACCTCTGAATGCTCATTTTAGCTTAAACCCACATCTGTGAAATGAGCATTAAATAGCATTCTTCATCATCTATTTCACACTTTTGTCCTTTCTTAGAAGCTGCACATTTAAACTGAAGCATTATAATATTTTCATGAAGATTCACTTTTATTTTTTTTTATTTATTTTTTTACAAACAAAACATCTAGTAGTATCTTAAACAGACATGGAAACATTCTTTTTAAGCAATCAGGGATGTAACCACTCACTGTTTTTGTATCTAATGGCTTCTGAGAATCTGTTGACATATAGCATTTCCACAAATTATTCACAATGCTGTTAGAATTTGTTGTGTGTATATATATATATTAGGAGGCATAATTCACTCTCTTGGTAATCCAATGGTCCACTGTGTTAGTTTTTTCTTGTCATTGAAAGCTAAAGGTGCAATGTATAATAACTGACAGCTACTATTTAAAATAGTTGCTGGAGTACTGGAGTACCCAGACTCGTTCTCGTTGGTTGCCAGGCTGAGACTGCAGCATCCATAAAAGCTTGTCTCACATAGCTTCACAGCACAGCGGAGCAGCTAACATTAGATGTTCGCTACATTAACAGTCATAAAAGCCTGTGCTCATGCGGTGTACCCAACTGACAGACTCACTTTTTCAGCTTAGAATTACGTTAGGAACCGCTAAAAATACAACAACTTTGCCGTCCTCTCCCCACGCCAGACAGACACACTTCCTCGTCTTAGAATTACGGTAGGAACCATTGCCGTCCTCTCCACCCTGACTGAACACACTTTATTGGTTTAGGATTACGGCAACAATCGCTAAACACACTGGTAACTCACGGTCCTCTCTTCCCGATTTACAGCCTCCCTCTCTCGGCTTACAATGACTCCGTTGTCGGCTACACCCACTGAAAAGGCGCTAGTTGTAAACAGCCGCAGCCCGCTTGCCTGATCCACCTGGTCCACGTAACGTTTGCAGGGTTAGCATGACCAGTCTGGATCACTTTACTGGCTGTGTCTCACTTTGTTTTTGCAAGTAATTAACTCGGGTACTCTAGAGCTTGGTTGGAGAAATAGTGTTGGGGTTGTTTGAACTCGATGATGACTCCAATGATCCCATGTTTAATTTGAATGAATTGAAAGTCATTGATTATTGTTATACATCTGTAACTTCCTGCAAACAGCAGCGCCGTGTGGGAGTTCAGAGCTTGGAAAAGTAATAGGTTTCATATCGATGTTGGCCTGTGTGGTATTTTATTCTCAGCACATGTGACACCTTTGAAAATACATCCCGGCTGTTTTCATGCTCGTATGTGTGACTCCATAATCTCGGTTCCAGTCTTGCAGCTTTTGGACCTTCTGTAATGTGGTGTGTGTTTGTTTTTCAGGTGTGGGGAAGTCATGTCTATTACTACAGTTCACAGACAAGAGGTTTCAGCCAGTTCATGATCTCACTATTGGTAAGAGCACCTGTCCCACACATTCAGCACTAAATTAACATCATCAGAAGAAATAAATTCATGAAATGTATAAAATATCACCATTCTTTCTTAATTTCACACTTTGTTAGAAACCAACACAGAGTCAGTACAGCTGGTGCCACCAGGCTAAACTTGTGGAGCTGATTAAACGCTTCAGGTTACTGACATTATTAACGTTTATCATAGTAAAACATCCTGTTGTTTCAGATAAGCAAAGTAGAGCTCACCTTAACATTCACACAGATCAAATACCAAAAATCGCACCTCTTAATAGTGAACTTATTTGCGGGGAGGGGATACAATACAAAAAGGCTTATGGCATGTTTTTGTTAAAATATGCCCTTTTAAATGGAATTATAACCATGCACTTTCAACAGCGCACTCTCCCATCATGTACAGATCATTTGTCAGCATCCCATTAAATAGGCATTTAGAAAAAAGAAAACCCTCTGCATGCACAGTCCATTCTCCCATCACATGTGCAAAAATTATATGTTAGGACATCCTATTTTGTTTAGTGGTCACACACTATACACAACAGCATCTCTGTCTTGTCAACTCATCTGGAATTGGCTAAAATTATACTCTTACTTTTGCTTATTACAGCTATACAAGTGTCTGTGCATGTGTCGGGCAATAAGTAACAAACAATTGCCGTACAGAAACGCTAAAGACACCTTTTGAGGTAATTTAAAGGGGGGGTCTCAGTCCACTTCCAAGTAGACCGGTGCTCTTCGTTTGTGGTGTGAAAGTGAAGCTGACCAAGTAAAGTAGATATTTGATATGGGATGTTTAGTCTATATTTACATTTGGAAACCGTGGAAACACTCAAGGTCTCACCACGTGAGTGTGTGAAAATGTCCCTGATACATCAGAAAACAAAAAAAAGATGTTTTCTAAATAAAAAGTGAGTCAAATGTTTTGACCAGGCAGTATCTAGTGTCACTTTATAATACGTTACAAAATACCCCCTATTTGTTCTGTTTTTGTCAGTCACTCTTTATGATTTAAGATTCCAGCGTAATAATGCTTATAATAACTTGTTTTTTATGTGAGCTCTTTGACACCTGAGATAATAAATTAATTAAAAGGCCCATTAATAAGCAGCAGGGCAATTTTATTAAGTCAGCACCTAATAGTAACCAGTTCCCATTCTTCTGTTTGTGTGTCCAGGTGTGGAGTTCGGAGCAAGGATGATCACTATAGATGGCAAACAGATCAAACTGCAGATCTGGGATACGGTAATATTTCTTTTTATAGGAGACTTTCCTTATTGCAGCAGCATATTAATGGCTCTGTAAAAAGACCTAAATCTTAAATTATTGAGTTAAATGCAAGGCTGTAAATGTATGGATCTCTGCAGGAATTACACTTTAAGTTAACTTGTAATTCTGTAATAACACATCATTTTTAAATAATAATTCATTTTGACTCTTCAGAAAGGGTCTTCAGAAATTTAATTTTGATGAATGTGATTTAATTTTAATATAAATATTTGAACTTAAAATAAAATGATGTATCATTACGTGTCCCGATAAAGAAAGGATCTGCAATGAATGACAGAATTAGATTCCTGATCTATGACAAGAAGGCTTACTTATAAATGTTGTAATTGGTTTGAAAGGCTTAATGGGCGGTGTGCAGGACTTCTTTAACAAATATTGCTGGTACGCACCTGCCCAAGAAAAGAGGTTTGACCTTTGAATCGATGAATTAGTTTAGCAACATCTTTCATGTTGTCTCCCTGTTTCAGCTTTAGACAAATCTCTCAAAACTAATAAAAATCCAAAAACATGAAAGTTTTCCAGTTGAAGAGATAAATAAATAATAAATCAAGTTTATAATAAGATTCAGGCTGAATTCCACATGTCATAAACCGACAAACAAAGGGACTGGTGTGGTACGGCAGACGGTGGTGCTGACCCATAAACACACCTAATTGCCCAAGACTGCTAGTGTGGGTGTTGGGACAGATCCAGGAAAAGGATGTGCGATTGAGACCATTGGGTACCATGGTTTCCTGTCCATGCAGTCAACCAGTTGACCAGCAGGTGGAGTAGGAGCTCCATGGAAAAACACTGCTCCCTGCATGAGAGGAGAAGCACCACAGCAGTGATGTCAGTCCTGCTTGTCAAAACTCAGCGACTACTGCAGGTTTTTATCCTACCAGCTACTTAATGGACTGGTTTTCCAGGTGTTGTATAGTCCTTGATTAGATGGTAAAAACTAGCAGGGTTTACTGATGCTGACTAGACTTGTACAATGCACCACCACCACCACCAAATGGCTGGAGCAACCAAGTCGGATCTTTGTGCAGGCTGCACATGCCATATGAATAAGGGTGTGTGCATGTATGTGTGTTGGTGCGCACAATTATGTAGGCCAGATGGCAGCCAGACATAGCATTCCCTCTCTTTCACCCTTATTTATCATTTATTCACTAATAGCATTATTGACTGGTTGGCTGCTCCCTGAATGACTGACTGTTCTAGTGGATGTCTAACTAGCTGTTTGGTTCACTGACTGGTCCTCTGTCTGACTGGTTGAACCCTGTGAACAGGTGTCTACTACCTAGCTCAGTGACTGGATGACTAGATGTCTTACTGCTTCATTGACCAACAGACTGGGTTCCTGGGTGACAACTAGCAGCTTGGTCTTCTGACTTGCTTAATGATTCACCGACTGATTGTGTTTGTGACTGGCTGTCTGGTTTTTCAGATGAGGTCAGAGCAGGGCTGCAGCTGCTAGGATAGAGTGCCGTTTTGTTTTCTACTCTGGCCTGGACGAAACACAGACAACATTGTTACTGTACATGGGACGGAGACAGACGGTGAATAGACATGGCAGGGGGGGAGGTTAGAGAGCTAGATGGTGAAAGGAGTGATGGAAAGAAGGAGGCCCAGGGATTTATGTAGAAAGAATGAAAAGATGAGTGATGCAAGAAAGAGACAGTAGAGGTGAGACAATGAGGGGTGGTAATGGAAGGGGAAGTGAACGAACAACGTGATCTGGTGGGTTACACAGACTGTTTATATGACATACAGTAAATGCTACAGGTTAAATCCATATGACACTATATAACATTGCAGCTGCACTGATGGGACCTTGCGGGTTGTTCATAAGTAAGGAAACTGGGAGATTATGCAGACGAGCAGAGAAAAAGAAAGGGATTGTGACAGATGGAGAAAGAAAGAGAGAACTCCATTGTATCTAATTACAGGCTCTGCTCTGTCCTGTCCTCTCCCCATCTCACTGAAAACCCAGAGCCAGACTGTGCTGGAGAATCAGGAATGGTACAGAACATTTATGAGACTAGGCTCGATAAACGGGACTCGTAGATAACAGGACCGGTGTGAGGAGGACCTATAGGACAGATAGATAAGGCCTGTAAGCCAGCATCAGACTCCTGCTGTTCGGGCCTGTTAGAAAACCAAAGCATCAGCAGTCGTCTGTGGTTATTTCAATTATTCAGATTTCAATTTCTGTTTATTAATATATGTATGTGTTTCTGCAGGCTGGTCAGGAGTCGTTCCGGTCCATCACCAGGTCTTACTACAGAGGAGCGGCAGGAGCTCTGCTAGTCTATGACATCACAAGGTAACAAAATCAATCAGACAGACCCCTACACACTTTGTAGCCAAGCTGCGTTCAGGAACATTGTGAAGTTGGATGCCGCTGTACAATAAGAAGCAATGATACAACTGTGCCCTGATTTTGACATCAACCTGTCCCAATACAAGCGTCCTTTCCTCACCATGGAAAGTTGCCACATGCAAGAGCAAATTGTGATAGAACAAATATTGTAGGCTAGCTTGATGTTTTTGACTTTTTGGTACACATATAGCAGCACCAAACAAAAAATGCATTGCAGAAGGTCACAGATGCAATTCCAGATAGTATAAACTAAATGCTAACATCAGGATGCTAACTATAACAATGCTAACATGTCTGATAGAGCAGGTATAATGTTTACCATGTTCAGCATCATAGTTTAGCGTGTTAGTGTGCTAACATTTGCTAATTACCACTAAACTCAAAGGGCCACTGAGGTTGATGGGAACCAACAGTTTTGCAAGTATTTGGTTGCACACTATTGGACAAAATTGACCTGATGGTGGAGCAATGAATGTGTGAACCCAATTTAATGGTGGTCAATTTAATCGTGGTGGTGCTAGAGGACAAGTCAAGGGATCACCAGCGTTGTTAGGATTTATCGTCTGTGAACCATGGATGTCGGAATAAAACTTTTTTATTAGGGCTGTCAAACGATTAACATTTTTTAGTTGATTAATCGCATAGTAATGGTGAGTTAACTCACGATTAATCGCATTTTTAAAATTCTATTTGCTCCAATTGAAGTTAAATGAGATTATCAAATGTAATGACACATTGTCATTCATACCAAATGTACTTAATAAGTAAAAACTAGACCAATTGATCTCAAGGGGGTTTTATTGACTGGCTGTCACTGCATTTGTAATCAAGAAGTTACTTTCACAATTACAATTCTTCTTACAATTATTGAATGTAAAGTGGAACAAAAAAAATAATTTCTGATGATGTTGACAGTCTGTGGGCAGAACAGAAAGTAACCTTTCAAGTGGAACTAAAAAACAACAAAAAATTTGATATGGATGTTGACAGTCATTCCACTGACCCGCCACATCCATAAAATACAGGGCATTCAGCCATATGCCTCTCATCAGTTCTCATTACAGTCAATGAATGTGAATGCAGCTTCCACTCTGATCGATGTAATGAGCTGTTACTCCAAGATAGCTATGATTACCTAGCGATGTCCAATAGTCAAGAGCGACAGAAGCTGTGTTGTCCAAACCGTAGCTAGTTTTGCCTTCTCTGTGTCATACCACTCGTGTATCCTGGACATGACTGTGGCCCTGGATGGCAACTTCATGCGTGAGGTCACCGGAGGCCATCCGGATAATATCAAACCCTTCCACTATATAAACTGGTCTGCATGCTGTGGCTATCCATTTAGCTATAGCGTGGGTCAGTTTACTGGAGGTCGACGATCTATCTGCTTCTAAAACGGCTGTCAAGTGTATTCACCAGAAGCAGAGCTTACGCTGGGATCCGTGTGCTTGGCTACCTCAGGTCGGTGATAACTAAACTCAGACAAATTATACATATAACTTTCGTTTTGTCAAGTGTACTATCTGGCAAAGTTTTGAAAATAAACTTCCCATCCATTATCCCTTCTTTCTCCATAATTCAACTTCTGTGCTGATTCTTTTCAATCTGGCTGCACACCCTTCTATGAGACTACCACTTGGCGGCACAGCTACTGTTCATCAGTGTCGCGCGCCCTGTGCAAACACCTCAATACGGGTCATTCAAGGGGTCAAAGACAACGTGCGTTAAGACATTTTTTCTTAATCGAATTAATATATGATAACTTCGTTATTCTAATTTTGACAGCCCTATTTTTTATATATTATATTTCACAGAATAAATGAAAATTCTGAGCTGATAATGGCAAAAGAGGAGGTGTCACTCAATCTGATTCAAATCTATCTTGGATGCATTAACACTGAGCTCAAACCCCACTAGCAGCTGGTCTTGGTCTGTCTTTCTATCAATTCAACACTATGGTCCAGAGCAATTTATATACTGTAAGACAACTACTTGCTGGATTGTCAATTGGATTTGTTATTGATCTTCAGTCTCCAGAGGTTGATTCTTAATGATTGTCATGACCTTGTGACCTTTTGTCCAGCACTGCCATCAGGTCAAAATCTCCCCTCCAACAGCTTTCCCTATGTCAAAGAAGGATTGGCCTGATGTCAGTAGATTTTCTGTGGATATTCTTCAGGACTAGTATGGAGTTTAATATTGTTTAAAATTGTGTGGGGCACCGTGGACATTTTAGAGGATTGTTTGAGGACCGTAAACTAGAGCAATGGGCCAGTGCAAAATGTTTGTGTTCAGATCTACATAGGATTCATTCCATTAAATAAAAATAGCTGGTGGAGTAACAGGTGAGGCTGATAGGATTCTGATGTTTGTCTTTTTGTTTTATCAGTGGGAAAGTAGATTGAAACTAGACTCTGTGTTTGTTTTAACAGAAGGGACACCTTTAATCACTTGACGACCTGGTTAGAGGACGCTCGCCAACATTCCAACTCCAATATGGTCATAATGCTCATTGGTAACAAGAGGTAAGATGCATGACATGTGATGTTTACATCCTGTCCTACATTAGATGGGACCATCAACAATGTGTGGAGGGTCCTAACTTAACACTGTAGCTTGTGTTCAAAGTTAAATAAATCCAACTGTTCTACACTAATGTAAGTTAAATACATAATTTAGGCATTTTTAAATGAGCCTGTATGACATAGTGTTGTATGGGATAAAGACATGTCAAAAGCCTGGTGGTGATAGAAATGCATTTTTTAAGATTCATTTTTGGGCATTGTTGGGGGGGGCTGCTGCATCGAGGAGTAAACCTCTATATTTGGGCGCCCGCTCTACCAACTGATCTATCCGGGCACCTTGCATCTTTCTACTTTTATCTGACCATTGAAAACACATTATGTCATTGTATCAATGTGTTTGTTTTTAGTGACCTGGAGTCAAGGAGAGAGGTGAAGAAAGAGGAAGGTGAAGCGTTTGCCAGAGAACATGGCCTCATATTCATGGAGACTTCAGCCAAGACTGCCTCTAATGTAGAGGAGGTAATAATAATACTATCTCTGTGCACACACATGCACATGGATATACCCATGTACACATACTCTACAGGCTACATTTTGAAATTGACAACTTGTCGTTGCCGTTATATTATAGACATTTAAAATGATAAGTAAAGTACCAAACAATTACACATTTGTTTTGGCATGACTTCACTAACTGACATCTTACTTGTACCTGTTGTTTGAGTTATACATTTGTATAAACTCCACCTACTACTCCTTGCAGGTAAACACTAATGTTAACAGCTTTTTGCTCATATGTAAGGTAAATCTCTTCTCGTTCACTGGCCAATGTGTCAATGTCCTATTACAGTCAGTCTGAAAGCCCAGCTTTCATTTATCACTCTTCATTGTATATTTTGATATTAAGCCAGTTTGTGAGACATAGAGCCCTTCCAGGGCTGTATCCAGGACTTTGGAAATACTGAGGTCATGAGTCCCAACTCCCAAGAATTAACCTGTGAAAAATCACATTTAATGATTAATTTACCCATTTTGTCATACTTTCTGTGAATGTCCTTACATGCTTGCTGTTTAAAAGCTCTAAGCACCACCATTTTTGTCCAGGCTGAAATATCTCTATTATATATTCTACTATTTTATAAATTGGTGTGAAAGTTTGGACAGATATTTATGTTTCACAGAGGATGGATCCTACTGATTCCCTGCCATCTCCTCTCCATCATCAGTTTAAGATTTAAATTTTGTCCAAAACTGGTTGGCAAATTTTAGCATGCTAACACACTAAGTTAAGATGGCAAACATGGTAAACATTATGCCTGGTAACATCCTAATGTCATCATTGTCAGTGTGAGCATATTAGCATAGTGATGTTAGTATAACCTCAAAACACTTCCTAAGTACAGTCTCAGAGAGCGGCTAGCATGGCTGTAGACTCTTGTCTTGTTTTTGCCAGAAACAAATGCATTTAAAAAAAAATAAAGTTAAGGTTCTTGTTTTTTAAGATTTTAATTAATTATAATTAAAGTGTATAGTTCACATTCTTTATGCAATAGTTATACAATGTATCAACATTCAGTCATTACCTCTCTGTATAGTTGTAATTGGCAGTGGTGGAATCTGCCATTCCCACACTGTATTTAGAAAGCCTTAGCACAAGGATTCACAGGAAGAACAAAAAATTCCCAGAAATGACGCAGAGGACATTTACCTTGATGTCCTCAATGGTAGCTAGAGCACTGCCTTCCTCATTACCGCCACTGAAGTGTTGTGTCATTGTGGAAACAACAACAGTACACCAAAATGTTGTGTTGCTGGATGTGTATTATGAATGGAATATTAGTCTGTGCATATAAAAAGATAAATACCACAGTGCAGTCTTGAACGGTGAACAGAGTTATGTTGGGATGGATGATAAATATACAATCAGTCTTATGGTTAGCTTTTAGCACCTATTGTAGTTTATAGTCTGTCTAAGTGCTCTCCTTAAAGAGATTATCACACTATCACAAAAACCTGCCGTTGACTTGACTGTTTACCTGTAGCATCATGGCTCACCATGCTGGAGCCTAACCTTTCCCACTTAACATCAGCATCATGAAGCACACTGCTCCGCCCCTTGCAGAGCCACACCCCGGGTGTTGTTGTGTGTAATAAATGCACGGCGGTTTTCCTCGGGGACCCTTTTCTCACTTATCCAATCACATAAGTAATCCCATCCTGCACAGCATGCCAGCCGGGGGCACTGCAGAGTGTGTATGTGTGTGTTTGTTTACATTGATTTTTTTTTTTTTCCTACCCTCGCTTGCCTGGCCTATATCATGCAAACACCCACATCACTGTTGAGTAGAGCGCTCACTGGGGTTAAGATGAGGGGGAGGTATGTATGTGTGTGTGTGTGTGTGTGTGTGTGTGTGTGTGTGTGTGTGTGTGATGATTAATTTGTCTCATTAGTGTCCTCTGAATCCTCGAGATACCTCGCCTCCCTTCATCTCTCCTCGCGCCATCCCTTCTCATCCCTCGACGTCCATCATTTGCTCTTTACCTCCCTCCCATCCTCCTTCACCCCCACCCTGCCCTCCGTTTCCTCCTCAAACATATCTTCCTCCCCTTTCTCCTCCTGCCCTCTTCCATTCATTTCTTCCTCCCCTCCTCCCTCAGTTCATTCCTCCCCTCCTCCCTCTTCTCCATCATCTCCCCTCCTCTCTCCAGCAGTATATCAGCCAGTTATACATAACTTCATACATATTCATAACCTCCACCCCACCTCCCCTCAGCGACATCAAGCAACCAATCAGGGCTCTAGGTTTGTCGTCAGGGTCTGTGGGTGGACACTGGCTGATGGGATGGTCCTTAGAGAGAGATTCCTGTAAGCATCTTCTCATGGTCTCATCCCCAGTCCTTTCTTTTTTCCTTACGTCCTCCCTTCCTTGAGACCCTTTCCTTTGCCTCCTCATTTCTGTTATTGTTCTTTATTTCTCATCTTTCTTTTATCTGTTTTCTTGTCTAGTTTTCTTAACTTCTCATTTTTATTTGACCTTTTCTCTCTTTCCATTCTTTGCTGCTTTTTTTCAACTCTTCATGCTCGTCACCTCTAGTCCTTTCTTTTTTCCGTCTTGTTAATATCTTCTCTACTAGTTACTACTGTTCCTCTAGTATTTCCTTTCCCTAAATGTTTTTCCTCCACTCTCCTTCTCCATGTTTTATCCCCGTTTTCTCCTTTCATTTACTCCCGTCATACGATCTACACACACACAAAAGGAGTATTTCAAGAAGTGTAGAGATCTGTGAAGGAACAAGGCATACAGTGATGTGTGTTAAAGGAAGGAAAGAGGACAGGAGTGAATAGGACAGAGTGCACAAGAGAGCACCCTTGGGCTCCTGTCTATTTTCAGAATGGGTGTCAGGTAGAAGTTCAGGCCATATTTTCAGTTCTGTAATGACTCTGCTTAGGAAACACACTTCTTCTTGGCCTGACAAATTTGTGCGTGGAGGCAGTTGGTAGTGGAACATGCTAGCGCACATTTGATGGCATCACCCAGATGGGCTGATCACCGAGACGAGGAAATCACAAACCGGAGCCCAACTCCTTATCCTCGCTGCTTTTAAAGCAGCCTGCAGACGGAGCCATCCCCCGGCCAAATTCACCTTTATTTGGCAATTGGCAGTTGCTAAAACACACATTTGTTTGCCTTCAACAATTCATCGCTTTCTTGATGTATCATTCCTCCGTGGCCTTTGCACCAGTGCCATGTGTAATGTGTTTGCGCTTGGTATAAGCCAGTGGTTCTCAAAGTGGGGTCTGGGGACCCCCAGGGGTCCTTGAAGGGTTTCCAGGGGGTCCCCAACAAAAAAAGGAATAATTTATTTTCACTATAATTTCATCCATAAGTAACACAATGACAGATTGTATGACTATTTTGCTCATGGGTTTTATTCACTATAATATAAAAATTCTATCGGGTAGGGTATCCTGGGACAAAGTCTTATAAGAAGGGGGTCCGTGGTCTAATTTGTGTCTGTTTGGGGGTCCTTGATGTGAGAAAGTATAAGAACTACTGGTATAAGCACATCAAAGCAGTTGCTGGTAAAAGGCACAATAGTTTTGTCTGGGAAATAAAAGGCCTTCTCGTTTTTGTTGGAAATTTCAACCAGAGCGGTGGCAGGTAAGAGAAAGGCGGCGTTTGACTTAGCTAGCCCTGGTCAGATCATGCAAACTGCACAAGAAGTATATCCTAGTTGCTCTCCAGTTTTGACCCTTGAGACACCAACACTAAGAGACTGTCCCTGGAGACAATTGCAATGATACCACAGTCATAGGTGAGTAGCTCAGGGAGCTTAATTCCACATTTTATATCATCTTTGATCCTCACAGTGCTGTTAGTGAGGTGTGTTTGTGCCTAGAAAGAAAACAGATTGTGTGTAGTCTCTGTGTGCGCTCTGCTCATATCTCATTCTTGTAGCAGCTGTTGACAACAAGAAGCAAAACTGCAGGGTTTCTGCATCTTCTAACAAGGTCTTCTAAAAGCTTTGAAAGGCCTGTAGATAGTGTTCAGACTTCTTAAAATACTCTACATCTTGATCTCTTTGAGTCCAAACAAAACTGCATCTTCCTTCCTTGATGTGTGAAACTGAATACTGGAATAGGACAAAATAAACCAATGTGTTGAGGAAGAAGAAAACGGCAGTTTTTATTTTATCAGATGGATAAAGGAAAGACTTTGCAAAAGTCAACAGTGGTTTTATTTGATAACATTTTAACTTGCTACACATCTAGTGAGAGCCTGATTTCCAAGAAGAAGAAAATCATGTAATTCAGTTCCATGCTTGTCAAAATAAAGCATTTTAAATAATTAAGATATTGCTCAACATTTCATGAAATACACTTTAAATTTAGACCGATAAAACAGCCAGGTATGGGTATCGTAGTATTTGTTGGCCGCTAAGTAACAAGAAATTGCACTACAGAAATACCAAACTCAGTTTGACACAAACAAAAAAGTGTCACCATTAGATGGTTTGTCCAATAGAGAACACTCGCACATTGTTTTTTTACACTGTAAATAGATTTGTATGTATGTAGTTTTTTTTTTTTTTAATTGCAAATATCAGTAGCACCTCAAAATTCTAGTATTGGGAACAGGCAAGCTGCATGCAGGATTCCAGATATGGGCAAAGAATGGAATAAGTAAAGTAGATGACCTCTTTTAAGAACGGATGTGTGTTTAGAAAATTTTATTTGCAATGAAAAATTAATAAAAACGTTGCAGGAAAAAAATACTTATTTGCTTTCTTTTCAAGAGTGAGAGGGTTTTGTTGTGGTTTTAGTGGGATGTTCTGGATTTTTAATGAACAGCCGCTCAGTACTTCTGTGCAGTGTCTCCTGTTTAGATTCAGTTGGCGAGGTTCGGCTTTGGTCTCTATACAGACATGCTTGTTCCTTATCTGCCAAATCAAGACTGTCAGAAGCTGCCCGGCTGTGGTTCACAACACCACGGACTGGTTCCAGCACATAACTCCCCCTGAACCCTAAACATGTCGTCGTTACTTTTCTGTAGAGATACACTGTTTCAATATGTGAGGTCTGCTGTCGGGTGTAGTTTTTCACTACACCTAACCAAGCCAGGCTAGCGGTTTCCATCTGCTTCCAGTCTTTGTGCTAATCTTACTACATCCAGTCTTAAGCTCTACTTAATGCACACACATGAGATCCATACTGTTCTTCTCATTTCACAGAATGATATCATACATGTGTATTTCCAAAAAATGCTAAAGTAATACTTTAAGAGCTGCATGGGGGGACTTCTAGCTCACCCTGTAGAGCGTTCACCCCATGTAAGCTGACTATTTGGCAGTGGCCTGGGTTCGAATCCGACCCGCAGCCTTTTGCTGTGTCATCCCCTTCGCTCTCCCCCTTTTTCTCGCATTCTCAAACTATCATGAAGGCAGTACAATCCCCAAAAGTAATCTTAATCCTCCATTGTGATTTGTCTTCTTTTAAAAACCTTAATGTATGTTTTAGCTCGTTTTCTAACAATACCTAACATCGCCACCACCAAACGTCTCCCAAAGTCTTTTTAATATCTGAGTGCGTTTTGTTAGCCTCCCAGGCAGCCATATTGGTTTCTAGTCACATCATCAGTATGCAAGGAACACTGGTTAATTTTATTTTTGCCATAGGTATAGTGTCATTTTGCAGTCTTCAAGTGCTGGTGTAAAGCTTCGACATGCCATACTTGACACACATCTGTTTTTCATGGCGTCTGTTTGGTTTTTGTTTGAGTGTTTACCGCAACTTGTGAATGCAATGCTGTTCAGCAGCCACCTCTTACATGTGGAATGTGTGAGCTCCTTACCAGTATTTCTGAAACACTTATATAGAATATTTATCAAATCAACTCACACTTTCAGCTATAGTGATCGACTGTTTCCAGCCAAAAAAGATCTGCTGAGCAAAGTCATGTTTTAGCGAGAATATTTTGCAGTTGTTCAAAAACTTGCCTTCAATCTGTTTTGCATTCCTAATGAGGAGTCAACAGTTTAATATGAATTTAATCTCCTCTTCTCTGTCTGTCTCACTTCCTGTCTCTATCTCAGGCTTTCATCAACACAGCCAAGGAGATCTATGAGAAGATCCAGGAGGGAGTGTTTGATATCAACAATGAGGTGAGACACACTTCACTCTGTTTTTCCTTCCTTCTCAAACCTCTCCATTGTTGTTCTCTTTTTTTTTAGGGCATTCTCCTCTCTTCCAGTCTTTGTTCTCTTCTTTTCCTGTCTTTCTCCTTAGTTTTTCAGCAGTGTGTGTGTGTGGTTTGCCACGCTCCCTCTCTTCTCAAAAGGGGGGGGGGACCCTCTTCTCTGCTTCCTTTGACTCCAGCCAAGCAAAACTCCCTGCGTTCCTCCTCTCCCCTGCTCTATTTTCCACTTGCTCTTTCTTCAATCCTCAGCTCTCTCTCACACACTCTCTCTCTTTCTCTCTCACACACACCCTGCCTCTCTCGCTTTCTCTCACACACTATTCCTCTCTCTCTTTCTCTCTCACACACATTTGGCCTCCCTCTCTCTCTCTCTATCACACACTCACACACACACACATTCTGTCTCTCTCTTCCTCGGCATTTCGCCAGCTCATAAATTCCTCACATCCCACAAGGTCTCAGTCATTCAGCAAAAAAACAAACAGGCAGCCAGCCAGTCTGTAACCTTCCTATCACCAAGTTTGCTATTCAGTCAACCAGATTGTTATCTTTTCAGTGGAGCGGTTATTTAGGCATGAAAGACAAGACACCAAGCCTGTCAGCAAGTATGCAGAGCAGATGCATTAGTTACTACCGAGTTATTAGTTGCATACTACTTTCACTTTAAATTGCAGTCTCCAAAAACCCAATTCACACCTAAAACACTACGCCACGTTGGCGTTTTGAAGTCGGTTTCATCTCTTTCCACACAGGAATGTCTAAACAACAACAAACAAAAACGGCTTAATTTGTTCTTTGTCGTTTTGTTTTGGTCAGAAAAAAACAAAGCTGTACATCCCAGATCACATCTGGTATTAAACTCTGTTTTCATTAAACACATTTTCCAGTTTCAAGCACCTAAACAAGCATAAGTATAAATTAGTGCTCACAATGCTACCTGTTGACCAGGCAAACTGTGTGTTTACTGTGCCACACTGACAAAATGAATGCAGATTACTGACAATCACTGTATTGTGTGATCAGCTGTACTGTGATCACAGAGAAAGTTAGTTGATGGAAAGCTGTCTTCCTAATGTTATTGCTGTACAGACACTTCCCAGATGCATTGCATGGTGCCGGATTTCTGGGGTATGACTATTTTAGAAAAATAAATGAATTAAAAAGTCAACATGGGATTTGTTTTTGATACGCTAGGTATAACCAATCATTGAACTTCCACCTACCAATGAAACAAGTTCTAGCCAATCAGATGCAAAGAGAAGATTGTTGAAACATGTCAAGCAGCAGTAGCTGCTGCTAAGCGCATTTAACTTAATGTTTTTCAAATTTTTCAACAAGATGTTGATAAAAGAGTTATTTCTGTATGTGGACTTCCAACAACATTTACAGCTACATTGATCTCATCCACATTTGGCATGTTTAATGAACGTAGCTAGCTAGCTACACATCCCACTCTTAATCCAGATTACAAATCTCTGATTAATCAACTGTTTCTCTAACTGGAGGAATTGGCGGTCAATGAGAACGGCACCTATTTAGATCACCGAACAAATCTGAGATGTAGGCAGTGATTCAGAGGATGTACTCTGAGTTTACTATCTTCATAAGAAAACTCTTAACCACGTCGTAAATCATGACGTCCCGGTCCACACAGATCGTCCTCATGCAGTCTACACACGGATCACGTGTGCCTGCAAACGTTAAGAAAAATTGCCAATGTAGTGTGCGTCCTCTGTCTTGGACTATATCTGGCCCTTTAGCCAGCCAGCAAGTACAAATATTAATCAGACAGGACTGGAGTCAGCCAGCCAGCCAGCCAGCCAGCCAGCCAGCCAGCGTTTTTGTTATTAGTAACAGTAAGACGGCATGAAGGCAGGCCGGCCAGCCAAACCACATCAGCTGACTGGCTGAGGGAGAGAGAGAGGGAAACCCCAACAGAAATGTTGGCAGCCACTATGAGAAAACACTCACACACTTACTCTCACACACACCCATACACACACACACATGGCCTTAGCTCAATAAATGTGATTTAAAGGCATACAGTGTTTCCCAGAGGTACCACTGCTACTGAGTGTAGGAGGGGGAGTTACACTGAGAGGGAGTGAGATAAGTATACACAGAGGGAGAGAGTGAGGCCGAGAGTAGGCCACAACCACACCGAGAGAGAGATGATGAAACACAGAGAGGGAACGTGAGCATTACAGCACACAGAGGGAGAGAGAAAGAGCTCTCCAGTTGAGGGGGGTGAGAGAGATGAAAGAGCAGTGTCTCTCTACCACCCACCTGCCTGCCTCTCTCTTTCTCTTTTGTAGAAGGGCTTTTTTCCTCCTTGTGTCCTTGAGTGCTACTGGTCTTTCCCTTACCTTTGTGCAGTGCAGCAGCACCTGTTGCTTCCCCTATGATGTGATCTAATAGGAGCCCCTGCAGGCGCTATGCAATGTTGATTTCACCATGAAAGCAGGGATGCACTCATTCTTCAGTGTTTTTTCTTTTATTAAGTGAGTGATTATAATAACTTCTATTATTTAGTTTGAAAATATTTCTTGTCATGATTAAAAACAAATGACAAGAGTAAAACAAGATTAGGGTTTAGTACCTTTACCTCTGTCCACATAATTTAAATTTAAGACAGTAGTAGGGAAAGGAACCATTGCCTATATGTCTTGTCCTGATATTATAAGTTGAGGACCACAGTGGAAATAAGTCCTGGACTTTATTGTGTTTTTATCCTCATTTGTATTTGATATCTTTTCATGTGTAAGGCATTCTTGATACAATTAAATAAATCAAATCAAAAATAATCTGCCCATGGCCATATTAATCTGTTAGACGGTCCTGGGGCAAAGATTTGCTGTTGGGACCCCGTTGAACCTCCACCTGGTCACCTCCCGCCCACTTTGCATTGTGTATACCCGGTCGCTTCCAAGTTCCCATCAAGTACAGCCCACATTTTTAGACCAGACACACGGGTACACCGGTATGTTTGAATAAGTACCCAGTCTCACGTGGGTACTGGCATGGTAGAGTAATCATCCTTGTGTGGCTGGGTGGTGAGTTAACTGATGACATGCTAGCTGGGAAAATTCAATCTCTAGCCAGCCACAATAGCCCACACGGAGACTCTATGTGGACCGCTGTGACCTGGAGGTAGCCAATCTAGCACAGTAGCTAGCGAGCTAATATGCTATAATGTTATGTTGTTTTAGGAGTTGGTATTGGAAGAAATTAGTACAGTGGGCACATTTCAACAGGAACGTCTGGAAATTACATTTTTTGTCTTAACAATAACAATGACCCTGTGCTCATTTGATATTTTTTTCTGGAGATAATGACATTAAAAAGCAAATTATTTTAAGGGGATCTTTACACAGTTGTGTTATGTGCTTCTTCACTTTTTACATTCTTCAACAGTACAAGTAGACACGCCAGTAAGGCTACTGAAAACTGGTCTACTGACCCCTCCGGCTGAATGTCAGTCATGTGACCCTGGCCGTCACCCATAGCCCACAAGGCTAGCTGGCTAGAAAGCTAACTGTTACAATTGGCTTTCTTGGTTGCTTATTCGAGTTTATTCAAGAGACATATTTGTAACATGGAGTCCCCAACTGACTGTAAACCGTGCCTCTTTTTTGGAGCAGTTAATACTTCAGCTGAGGGTGGTTATGTAAAAGTGTATGGTGCAAAACCGCTAATATGATAACTTAATCTATTTTTGTCTGCTTAGCCCTATCTTACGTCAAACCTCAGCACTGTCAAGATGGCAGCTTAATGGTCAACAGCACAGATTTGCATGTCTACAGTGGTGCTCATAAGTTTACATGCCCATGCTTAAGTTGACTAAAAAGAGGAATAAAAAATCATGTTTTGGAAATTGATCTTAATGCCTTAATTAATAAATTATGTAAAATCCAACCTTTAAGGACACCAATTTTCTTTGTGAATGAATAATGTATTGTAAATAAATAAATGTTCTTCCTTAAAATACAGGGGGCATAAGTATACATACCCCTATGTTAAATTCCCATAGAGGCAGGCACATTTTTATTTTTAAAGGCCAGTTATTTCATGGAACAGGATACTATGCATCCTGATAAAATTCCCTTGGCCTTTGGAATTAAAATAGCCCCATATCATCATATACACTTCACCATACATAGAGACTGGCATGGTTTTATTTCAGTTAGACTAATAGTCGGTTTGATTTGCATTGAGAGATGATTTTATGGAAAGTATCCCATGCCAAACTCTATGTATGGCAAAGGGTATGTGATGATGATGGGCTATTTTATTTCCAAAGGCCAAGAGACCTTTATCAGGATGCATAGTAATCCATGAAATAACTGGCCTTTAAAAATAAAACTCTGCCTGCTTCTATGGGAATTTAACATAGGGGGGTGTATACTTATGCCCTCTGTATTTTAAGGAAGAACATTTATTTATTTACAATACATTATTCATTCACAAAGAAAATTGGTGTCCTTAAAGGTTGGATTTTACCTCATTTTTTAATTAAGGCATTAAGATAAATTTCTAAAACATGTTTTTTTTATTCCTCTTTTTAGTCAACTTAAGCATGGATATGTAAACTTAAGAGCACAACTGTACGTCTATAAATGCTGGTCTGACCTGGCCCAAACTCTACAGATTTTCTGTGTTTAGATTAATTTTTGCTAATTAGATTAAAGTGTTCATATTATGCTTTTAGCCTATTTTATTTTTCCTTTATTGTTTTATTGTATATGTATTTTTTTGTGCACGTTAAAGGTGTACCAAGTAAAAAAGCCCAAAGTCCTCCCCAAAGGGACTTACCATCTCCAACAGAAAACTCCGTTCACCAACTGCTCCAAAGAGCTCGTCACCTTTTAATACGTTATAATCCTCGCCTTGCTGCTAGCGTGGCCTCTCGTACTCTGCTTCTGACTGGCTAGTAGTCCTTACCTACTTACTGCACATGTGCAACTCCCAACAAAGATGGAATAGAAGTGCGATGGTAGATAAAACAGAGCTCAACACACAGGGTGAAAAGAGGAGCTGCAGCAATGTGCAGTACAACAAAAATATGATGTTTTATGAAAATTAAACCATGGAAACCTATTAGGCTATAACCTCTAAATACAATTATGAACCTGAAAATGAGCATAATATGAGCAATATGAATGATTTTCAAATGATTGTAGAAAATGTACTTGCCCATAAAGTATTGCGGTATGAAACATAAGGATAGACCAGGTTTTTCCACAAAATAATACACTTTCTTATCAACAGATTTAGTCACTTTGTTATTGCAATGATCCGTTGTCCTACTGTGCTGCTGTTGTTTTTTTTCTAACCTAATTTCTATCTTATTCTGGATGTCTTTGTCTCCACACAGGCTAATGGTATTAAGATTGGACCCCAGCATCCTACCACCAACTCCACACTGTCCGGTAGCCAGGGAGGCCAACAGGCTGGAGGGGGCTGCTGCTGAAGCCCCAAAACACACCACCTCCTCCTCCAACCCCAACCCTTCCTCCTCCTCCTCCTCCTCCTCCTCGCCCTCTCTGACTCTCCCTTGCGTTTCTACAGAACTGTCCAGGCTCACTAACAGTTTGTTAACCTTTCTCTCGCTACCGCTCCATTCTTTCATCCATCCATCCATCCCTCTGTGTTCTTTTCTCTCTGTCTCTCAGCCATGTCTTTCCTCTGTCCCTTGATCATACCCAAGGGTCTAGGGGCAGTGTTCCCATGAATCAACCTGACTTCCTACAGTCTTTCCAAGGACAGTCAGTCTCACCTGCAGGGTTAGCCACCAAATTCTGAAGTTTTGCAGTTTTTTTTTTTTTTTGTTAGATAAATGGATTTTTATCTTTTTTTAAAAAAAAAAAAAAACATGCTGGAATGTGAAGAATTATGTTCCAGCAGTTTAATTTCCACACTCCTCCTAATTCATGAGGTTGTTGGGATATGGCTTTATCTCAGAATCATTAAAATGGTATATGTTCGCTAACAATGTGGTCATGGTTAGAGATTAAACACACTCTGAACAACTAACTGTATGGAATAAACCATGAAACATTTATAAAAAAAAAAATGATGCAGCATGTAGATAGCAGGGCATGTTTCTACATGTTGAGTCAGTTTTCATGCTGTGCCTGTGTGTATAGGGACGATAAAGGTATTCCAGTATGTCAGTTTGGGAGGTGTAGGAGGCATTCAAGTCATTCTGTATCTTCTGTCCATAAAAACAAAGTGCAAATTATCAAGTTTTTTTGTGCGTCCTTTCCCTATTTTTCGCCATGTTGTTTTTCTCTCTCTCTCTCTCTCTCTCTCTCTCTCTCTCTCTCTCTCTCTCTCTCTCTCTCTCTCTCTCTCTCTCTCTCTCTCTCTCTCTCTCTCTCTCTCTCTCTCTCTGTCTCTGTCTCTGTCTCTGTCTCTCTCTCTCTGTGTTTCCTTTATGTTGACTTGCAGATGATTTGTATTTAATGAACACTACAAACTGGTTGTGGCTTAAAACGTGTTTTAAATTGTCTGGAGAGAGAATAAAAGACCAAACTGTTGAGTGTGAAAATGGATCCTTTTGGGAAACGACAGAAAGGAAAAGCAGGAAAGTTAAAGAAACGTTAAGGGATATTGAGAGCAGCGGCCTCCATTATGAAGTAAAAAGTGGAAAATTGTTGGAAATCAAGACTTTTTTGTTAACTATATTTATCAGGCACATTTTGTGTATATATGGCTCTTTAGGTTTCTGTAGCTTTTTGGTAGCTTAAGGGGAAGCTTGGTGTTTAGTTGTGGTCGAGTTATTTCTTTACCAGGGCTGGAAAAAAATAACATACTGGACCTTCAAGCAGCTTTTTTGCATTTTTAACAATTCTCATTTAAACCCAAAGGTACTGAGTCGCCCTGTTACATTAGGGTTGGTCATGCCCTTTCTTTTAAATGACATGTATGAATGATAACAAGCTGTTAACAGGACCGTGTAGAGGCATTGAAAGTCCCTGGTGGAGAACCGACTCCAACTGAAAATGTCAATGCGTCTCCCTTTCAAGCAAGCAAAGATTTACACCATGAATTAGCTGGCAGATATATAATGTATACTGTTTAGAGCTTGATCGATGACTGCTGCAATTTATTTTGCTTTGAGATCCCCAATGTAATATGCACCATTTTATTGTTATGATCATATTTTATTACTTCAGTTACTCATTGTTCATCCTCCCCTCTCATCCCCACTTCTTCTCTCTTTCTTTCTATTTGGTAATGTTAGCTCTGTATCTATTTCTAATGCCAAATTATTGTGTTTACCTGTGTTTTGTCAACAACAACAAAATGAGGAAAAAAATCAACAAAGCCTGTGTATTTGTCCTGAAATCAGCTGTTTGCCTTAACTCCACCCCAGAGAGATTTGGACAGCTGCTAAACTGAATCAAACCGACCCTTATCTGCAGATAGGCCTTTTACCACTAACTAGCTAGTTGACGATGCATTACTGATGCATAGATGCACACTTAAGACCCATGTAAAGTCATAGAAACAGGCCTAGTTTGAATTTTCTTGGGGAGTTTAAAAATAATCCAAACCCACATGCTGACTTTATTTTTTTTTTCCATCTCCATTCGCACACACACACACCCAGCGTGCATACTGTATATGCATGCATACCTATATGATTCATACATATATTTCTGTTTATCTAACCTAGCTGTTTTCTCTCAAGGCTAACTGTATAAATGTAGGGAGTTTATTGGTTTCACAGCAGTACGAGTGAATCCGTTTTCCTCGGCAGTGCGTTCTTCTCTTCTTTTCCTTTTTTTTATTCTTAGATATATTCAGACAGTTATTAATCTTATTCTGATGATGATTATTCTTCGTAAAGCAAAATTTTGTGTGTGTGTATGTATGTATGTGTGCGTGTGTGTGGACCCAGAGGGGTTACAGGGGGAGGATCAAGCCAAACCTGATGCATCTATCTATCTATCTATCTATCTATCTATCTATGGATTGATCTAGCTATCTTATCTATGTGGCCCTCCTGTCTCGCTCTTCCTGCCTCTCCCCCTCAACGTTATTTGCTGTGTTTGTTCTTTGGAAAAAACAAAACTTTAAAAAAAAAAAAAAAAAAATGCTATCACAATAAACTATAATAAAACATTCTAAACTCTAAACATGTCATTTTGATGGTTATGTGGCGATGGAAAAATACAGTGTTTGAAAAAAGAAAAACTGCATTTGTATTTTCTGTCTTGTATTTTTGGCCACCCGGCCTGCTCGTGTTGACTTTTCGGTGTACATATGAATGAATGAGTGAATGAATGAATCATAATGGGTCCACATGCTGTTTTATTCTATCTGATTTATCCATTAAAATGAGCGGGGAGGGACTTGTGCGCTCTTGGATCCGTGCCATTCGACCTTCAGCAGTCATGGAGATTGTATTCCCTGATGAAGGTCAGCCAGACTGAGAGCCTGCGTAATGAATGAAACATTTTTTAACTCCTATGCAGTCAGGATAGGTTCGGTGTATGTGCATGGGCTTTTTAGCAATGCTCTACTGTACATTTTCAGGAATATGTCATGTTTATGGGACATTAGTGTATGCAAATGTGTTAGCTAGGAAGCCACTATAAGCATATTACATGCTAGCATGAAGTGCTGGAGCCACTGAACAAAAGGGTCATTTGGTATTAAGGGTTATAAGTTTCAACCAATGGCTGTCTTTATTAATGCTGCATAAATAATTTACCAATGCTTTGATCAATAAGCCATGGATAAGAAACAACATCTAAAAAATAACATCACCAGAAACTGTGACCCAGTTACTCTAGTGGATAAATGACAGACCTCGCTGTCAACATTGTTTCTAGGGACTACGCATTTCTGCTATAAAAGGTAGCTCTAGGGAACTTCTTGTTTTGCGTGAACTGTCCATTTATTTGCAGGAGTCCCCTGGTTGTACATGATTATTTCACCATTACACTATCAACAATATAGAATATGAGTCTTGTAGAAATGTTATATATATGGAGAAAATCAAATTTAATGATATTTTTGACCAAATACCTCGATATTAATACTGCAACAATATTGTAGTGTTGACTATTGGTGCTTTCACAAAACATTTACACAATGAGATTTTTGATAATCACCAGTAATGTGGATGTAATGACTAAAAGCCTAAAAGCAAGTGATAGAACAGTCTGGTAAGTTCAAGAAATGACTTACTTTACTGTAATGAAGCCTTTTAAACCAGGACAAGACTAGTCTTGGGCCATATTACGATAGCCAAATTTAAGACAATATTTATTCTCATATCTCGATATGGATATAATATCGATATATTGCCCAGCTCTAATTTCTAGTACTTCCTAAGTCATGTTGGATAACAGAAATAAAATGAAACCACAATTTCATCTCCAATAAATGATCAACACCAGTGTTGTGCAGAAAAATAACAGAACCAGATCCTCTGGTTTGGAACTTCAGGACAAAATATACAAATAAATACAGAGCATCTATGATCATAGGAGTAATATCACCAGTCACAAACCCCTTAACTAGTAAATCAAGTTAAAAAAAACTAAAACAAAAAGTGTCTTAGCAAGTTGTTCTACCACAAGCCTTCAGAACATTTATAACGCCATCAGAGTTATCCGACTAATGTAAAACTTACTAACCCACTTAAAAGGACTATGAAATATAAGGAAATCCTCCAGCCTCAGATTGCACTGATCAAAAAGAAAAGCACACAGACCACACCTTAAGAATTACAGTAAGTATGTTTAATCAGTATTTAACTGTGATGTACTGGCAATGACTGACAAAACACAACATCTGAGCATGTCATATTTTATAGCTCCTTAGACCAAAGCTAAAATATACACGTGACCCATTTATTAGTTTTATGTTTGAAGGTTCACAGAACTTGGCTGTGGTGAGTTATGGCCTGCTTCTGCTTCAGATCCCACGAACATCCGATTCAATACATCAAAACGTTTCTCTACAGGCAAAGAGGATAGCTGAAAAACTAACACCCAAGTTCTGCAAACCTGTGATCATCTACTGTACATTCAAAATACTAAAAGAAAAATGTTTTCTACCTTGAACAGTCCTTCCGATGTGCTAGCAAACGGTGTGTCATGTACACACCGTGTATGAAGGAAAATAATAAGGTATCTGTAAGTAGCTTTAAAGTCAAATAAAATAAAACTTTTGCTAATGCAGTCTAGACTTTTCACATCTGTACTTTTAAGTTCATTATTACTATGATAACATAACTGACTTATATAAAAGCAGACACAATGTTCACGGTGAGGGATTACATAACTCAAGCAATTTTCAAGTCTCCGCATGTTGATTTTCAAAACATACTGAAATGAGCTGAAACCAGGGGCTGTCTCAACAGGAGGGAAATAAGTTCAAAAAGATCTGGAAGAAATATAGAATGTGTATCATTTGTAGTCAATGGGCGACAACATGCAGAAACATAGGTATGGTCCTTACCTAAGAGAATATCATGTAAATAGATTTTCTAGTGAGAAAAGCATGAGACTCAGTGTTTTCCTACAGCGTATAGGCCTCTCTTCTGAGGACCAGATGACTAATTGTGTCAGAGACGTCTGCATTTTAGGTCAGTCCAAGGATTCAAAAAATAGCCAACATGAAGTTCAAACAGGGTTTATACTCCTGGCTACTACATTACCCACAATGCAACTCAACTTGATTGAGGTTTTCAGAGTGTGTTATGCTAGTGACAGCCAATGTAGCCTCTAGCCTCAAGCAAAGATGAGGGGTGGACTACAGAGGGATGGTGACCTCCTTTCTTTCTGACTCCACATCCCAAGACATTTTCATTATCAAATCTGTAGTCTTCAACCCCAATCAATGCTGACTCGAGTGACATCACATGAAAACATTTATCACATTTATCAGCCACAAATGGCTTTACGCAACGTTTTCACATATGCAGTTGTAACACCTGTAAACAGACTTTTGATGGGTAAAATCAGGGGAGTTTCCCTTTAAGACAACACTAATGTGCAAACAAAAATGAAGGGAGCCTGTCCTTTAATTAATAAAAACAATCATGTATAACGGACTGATGCATTCTATACCGCACTATTAAAGAGGTTATCTTGTTCTCGTTTCAGTCATAATCAGCACACAAGCATTCAAATTAAGTTTCCTGTTCCTGTTGGCTTGACACTTTTCCTGTTTGCACAATCATGGCAATGAAGACTCTTTGACCCAATGGTCACAGGGTCCCTAGAAGAGTTCTGGTTGCTTATTATAACTAAAACAAAAACAAAGTTTAAAGCAACTATTACTAATATATTATAATATTTCATTCACAACATAAACCTTAAAACACCTAAAACAACAGAATAGCACAGCTATCCGGCTATATAGATTACACCCAACCCCACCTTACTTGTTCATCATAACATACAGGTCACTAAAATACTTCCCTTCTCTCTTCATATTGTATTAGACTTTCAAACAGGTTTCTTGCTTCTATTGTCTTGTCATATCTTTCTATAAAAAACAATAAAAAAAACATCAAATGTTGACTCAGTTGTAAACACTAAACCTTAGTCAAACGGACGCCTAAGTAGCCTATATTTTCTTTACAGTCCCCACAACAAGAACTCACAGAAAGCGTCACACGGGCACGGCGGGGTCAGTGACCGCGCACGCCGCCTGTTTATCTCTATGAGAGATTCTCGGGAGCGCGCCCCCCCTGGCCGAGGAAGGTGAGCGAGTGTCTGGAGGGGAGGACTCGGGAGCGCGACCAGCCGAGGGATCGATCGGATTAAACTCGATTTGAGTGAAATTAACACAAAGGAGAGAAGAGCAACGCACACTCGTTGGCGAGGTCGCGGATGCGAGACACGCCGGAGAAATATTTCATGAATAACAAACTTGAACTTTTTTTGCTCTGTTTATTTATATTTCAAACGAAAAAGGACCACGGTGGATTTTTTTTCAAGCAAGCGGAGATACAAGCCCTACTAACGAGGAGTTGATTTGATAAAAAGCCCGAAGTGACCGAGCTTGTTGGGTAAGCTAACAAATCCCCCTTTTGAATGAGTGCATTTTAAATTGTGTCGAGCATAATTGAATACGAATGTGAGGGTTTCATAGTAACCATTGATCCTGAATCAAACCCGTTTATATTACAGGCTATCTTCATAGTAAGTTTTCCATACTTTTCCAACGCAATCGCACTCTTTAATCAGTCGTGTGAGTTGGGGTTTCAACCCGAATGGCATTTCATTCAGAGCTAAGTCACTGGAAAGCTTATTTTTAAGACTGCTGGTTTATTTAGCTCCTGTTTTATTTTCTCATTTCAGCAGAAAGTCATTGAAGGTCTATGTAGCTGCCATGCCGACATGCTAACAATAGCAAGTTTAGCTTTGCCACCCGCTGCATCGCTCCCACACACGCACAACAGTCCCGTAGATAGTTGAAAAGTGAAAAGAAAAATATCCAGCACTGCACGGAGAGCCTCTCTGTTTCGGAGTCCTCTCCCTTGACAACTTGTTGAATTTTGTAAAACAGCCTAAAATATTGACTTAATGCAGTTTTAAAGTGTAAGTGTTAGCCCCGTTAGCTAATTGTGTTGAAGCTTGTAGGAGACACGAGGTGGCTCGAGCGTAGAGGTGAGTCACTGGCCGACTGAATGAGCGGAGCTCTCGGAGTGATTCCCAGCGGACAATACTTGGCAGATATCGCCAAAAACGCGTCGTCAGAGTATAGTTAAAACGTCTCTACACAAAAGTGTAAATATTAGTTGTATTTCAACTAAATACGTGTTTTTCGTAAGGGGACACTGAAGTGTCCGTAGTAGTCGCTAGTTTATTGGACGGAAGGGACAGAGCTATGGAGGAGAGGGGGGGGCAGTGAGGCCAGGCGGTCATTCCATACAATGGTGTTTTTCCACGTTTTACATTACCAAACCCCGTTTAAATGTCCGAAACATACTCTCGTCCTCGTGTACATGTTTGGAGTAGCGAGAAAAGTGTTTTGCTTTAATAAAAACCGAGACGAGCGAAGCGTTCCCCGGTCCCGAACGACGTGCGAAATCCCGCTGATGGGCTAATTAGCCGTGCTAGCCACTGTAGGCTAGCCCACCGCTAGGACACCGAAGTTCTGCTAGCCAGCTCTCTTCCCCATTGTGTACGGGCGAAGACCACTTTTTAGCCCCCCCGAGCTAGCTACTAACCTGCTCGGGGCGGTTATCGGTCGAAGCATAGCTCTTGAGCAAGGAAATTAACTTTCCGCATTTCGCTTCACTTTTTGTCGAGGTTAAAAGGCAAAGTAGCCTCGATACGTCCTTTCCGTGTTTCGGCTTTTGTTGTGGGAGCTTGTGTGTAATGTTACATTGTATCCAGCGACCAAAGTTTGGTCACATTTGCGACTACACTTGTTACATTATGTGGACGGGCGAAAACGCACCTGCCCATGTACTTCTTACAAGTTACAGCAACACACACACAAACCGTTGTTTTTTCTTTCTTTACAATGCAACTTAATTTCATGTGTCGCTTGCCCTCTTTCTCCATTATGTGTTCTGTAATCGGTCAACTTGCATAATGGTCACCCGGTCGCTCTCACGTAACTTTGGCTGCGCTATCAGTGAAAATAACGCGAAGCGTTGTAGGCCTATCGCCAAAACACACACACACTTCAATATTCATTTTCGCATGGTGGTTTTATTCGCATTCAGTGCAGCCTACATGTTCTGGTTCGTTATTTCCTCCTCCTGTATACTATAGAGTCAGGAGCTGCTACCCCCACCACCTTGTGTCTGTGAGCCAAGATGGCAGCTAGTCATGTTTAGTGGGCCACAGAGTGAGAGATAAGAGGCCCCGACCACACACACATACACACAGCACACAACAGATGTTCAGCACTATTTGGTCTCTCTCCCGTTTGTCTCTCTTGTCTTTTCTTGTGGTAAAAGTTAAGGCACTCTTCCCCCATTCAGCCACAAGGCTGTCTTGGTTTGTTAAGACGCAGTTGGTCTGGACTGAGCTGTAGATAGGACACAAAGTTAAGTTACCCCCATTTTATCTGCATGTAGGGACATCTCGGATTCCTTTTTTGTGAATTTAAGATTGTATAGGTTAAATGGTCTAATCCAAACATATGATTGGTAGTTTTATTCTGCTTAGGAGTTGCCTGTTTTATTTTTAATTTAAACTCCGGTTTGCTTTTTCTAGAAGTTAGCTTTGGTTGTCTTAGATTTGGCTAGGAGGCATTGGGATGAAACAAACCTTGACAAGGCAATATTCAGCCGAGAAGCACGGAGGAGGATTGGTGCAAAAAGAATATAGGCATTACCATTTGAAACTATAGGAAGTCAAGTTTTAAAATCTAAATGTGTTACCATACCATAAAGTCTAAAGTGTCGATCTGTAGCATGCAGATTCCATTCAGTCCCATGCCCGGCATGTCCCTGACATGGCCTCACAAACAGCTAGGAAATCACTTTTTATATATATATATATATATATATTATATATATATATATATATATATATATATATATATATATATATATATATATATATATATATATATATATATATATATATATATATATATATATATATATATATATATGAGGGAGCATCAGCGAATGAAAAATCAATTTTTCATTTAAACAAATCAACGATAACTGCACATTTGAGTTAATTGATAAAAATCGATTTATCGCCCAGCCCTAGTGTCCCATCAATGTGTCACACTTTTGAAGAAGCTGTTCCCTGTTATTTTTACCTATGAATCATTATTTGATCAGCTTTGGTTATCTGAACATTTTCACTCATACCTTCTATTGACCTTACTAAGCTCAAGACAGTTAACCTATAACAGTGTAGGAGAAAGGGCCAAATGAGGAGAGGCCAATGGCAAAATAGGTCTGTATGAGTATACGAATGAGAGATAAGAAGTCAGTAGTGTCCCTATTGGCATGCATAGAGCACTGTAACTTGTAGCCAACAACACTGATGTTGTTGTACTCTGCTAGTCAAAATGACCATTGTTCACATCTTTGTCCATCCCATCTCATTTGACTCTTTGCTCTGTGTTCTCCACCAGCGTACCGTGTTAATCTTTTACTACTTAAGAGTGTAAGTCATCAGGCTATTATATTTCTTTTTAATCTCACCCTAATTTATCTCATTTAGATGAAGTACCCTTTCAAATATAAAATTATCAGTTCGCAACATTTTCTGCAGAATGTTTTTTTTTTTTAATATATTAATATGGATCGTTTTGTCTCTGGCGGCTATGAAGAAGTTTATATCAAAAGCACATTTTCACTTGCAATGTGAATTATTGCCCTGCTGTTCTAAAATGAATTCATGTCGAACTTGAAGCATTAGCAGCACACACTCGCATGCTTGGTCCATTTAGGTGCCAAAGTTGGTTTACAAATTTAAATGTATTTCCAACATTTGACAAAGTCCATTGTCTTGTCAATATTTTGCAGCTCTAGTATGTTTTTATTATCACCCATGGAGTGTGAAGTAAAGTGACATGACTAGATGTATTAAACATGGACTTATGGCCTTGGCCTTATGTCCAAACATACGTTTGTGAGGATACGAATGAGAGTAATGTCTCAGATACTCATGACACTGTCAAATTGGCTGTTTATGTGAAAGATTCTGTCCAAACATACAGAAAGAGAAAAACCAAAACACATGCACTTTAAAGTAATTTCTTTTTACATATAAACGTTTGCTTTGGGTAGTTAAATCCTATACAAACGGTTAAATCCTATCACCAAGGGTGGCATTTCGACAGTGCTGTCCAGAAACTTTTTTAAAAATCAGTTTTATCCCCCTGCTCCATTTTTACAGGAAGAGTTTTAAGTGAATTACTTCTTTCAACATTGTCATTGAGTGCTATCTCTCTGACCATGCTGCCCTTACCAGCTAATGGCTAGAGCTCTTCGGAGGCCGTACACAGACTTGCAGCAAGCTCTGCAGGGACTTCTACTTTCTTAGCAACATAGAAAACACACCATGACATGTATATTTTTAGTATTAACATTTTGAGTTACAGATGAGATGACAGACATTCGTAAAAAGACGCTGTAATTGAACATTGATAAACAACAACTTAGTATAGGGCTTTTGATACAGAAATTGAAAGCGGCAGGCTGATGAATCTGTATTGATTTCAGTCTGTATGATCGAAGTTGCAAAAAACATGATCTTTATGCCATAGGTCTCTTCTCTTAAAATTGAAGGTTAAAGATTGAAGCATTGCTAGAAAAAGCACAACCAGTTGTTTTGGCTGTCAGGTGTTCCATGACTTTTTTTCTTTTATTCAATTAGAAAGTAATGGCTACAAGTTTTTGGGTTTTTATATTTGAGGTCAATGCAGATTTTTCCAACTTGACTTTTCTTATACTAGTATTCTGCAATACACCAAAAGGGGGTAAATACTAAATCTGTGAATCAACAGGAAGTAGTAGAAAAGAAGAGAGCAGACATAAAGTAAAGCAGGCTGCCTGGCAACAGTAGTAAACACATCCATGATAAACAGATGTTCGTAGAGGCGAAGCTGCTCGTCAAGTCCTCCTAGCCGACCATGCTAAACTAAAAGAGCAGCGGTGTAATAACTTGAGGACCCTTCACACTGGAAACGATCGTTGTGGCGACGTCATTTTGTTCCTCGTGCCGGGAACACTGCGGCTACTGTAAATCTAGCTTTAGTGGCCAATACTGAGCTAACATGTTTCCTGTGTAGGGTAGATGGCACCTGATGCTGCAGTGCTCACGTTAGATTGTTTATTGTTGGATATCTGAGCCAGGGTACTGGTGTTTGTTAGAGTGGCCATTTTGTCTCCTATCATCATGTGTCGTGGATGGCAGCCCTGTTAGCAGACATGAGAAGTGGTGCTGTTGTTTGTCTTCATCTCTTTCATCTTGCCATCTATCGCTCCAGCTCCACCCCTCAACCACCCACCAACTCCCTCTCTACCCATGCATGACATCCCTCCTGTTCTTTCTACTCTTCATTCTCACCCTTTCCATCTCTCTTTCTGTCTCTTCATCTTTGCCTGCTTGCCTGTTTCCTCCCCTCCCCTACCTCCCTTCAGTCCTCTCATTTCCAGCCAAAAGGTTAGCGGGGGTCTTTAGCACCGTGGTGACATTCAAAACTGAGTGTCATCGCTGTCTCTCTCTTTCTCTCATCCCTCCCTCTCTCTCACCTGTCTCTCCCTCTGCCCCCTCCTCCTCCGCACTCGCCTCCCCCATCCCCCCATCCTCCTCCTGCAGCGAAGGCCTTCTGGACCAAGTGCTGTGCCTAGAAGAGAGGCTGGCGTTAATACAGCTCTCAAGTGTTTGTGTGTGGGCTGTATGTGTGATAGAGGAGACGGCCTGTCAAGTACATCTCTGACCCATATGTGTGTGTATGCCTTTTTAATCTATCCTTGACCTTTCCCAGTGTTGATGTGTGGCACATCCTGTTTTTCCTCTTCATCCTTCAGCTCTCGTGCTCCATCTAACCTTACTGCTGCTGGGAAACAAACAAGCAAAGATAAAACCCAGGAATCTCTACTGGAAATATTTGGGAGTTTTGTGTCGGCTGCTGACGAATCCCATCGCTGAAAAGTGGTGCCACGAAAAGCTCATCAGTTTCTCCATGAGCACTGTGATTTAATGGCACTGTTGAGACGTACACACATCCTTCCACCTCTCCTAGTTTTTATCACCATTTTTCTCTGAGTGATTCACATGGCTGTTGAAAGGTTAAGTGCTGCTTGCTTGTGGAATCAACATCCAGTTAGGAAGATGAAGATGGATGCAAGGTCAGAGGCGAGAGATGTATTAAAAAGGAATGTTAACCACATGCAAGAGAAGACTTATCTATCTCTCCAGTAAACTTGTTCCTATCACACCTCTTAAATGGCAATGATTTTTGGTAGCTACTGTTGGTCATTATTTATAGCACTCAAGTTTCTTAAACGCCAGCAGCTGGATTTTCATCCTGATGAAAAATGTAACTCGGCTGTAATGTTAAAAAAAAAAGTGCTTAGAAGGTCCTGAGCTGGATTCAAACCCACAACGGAAGCACTTTTGATCCTGTACAACGAATTGGCTCTGGGAAAAGGGGTGTGTATGTGTGTCTCAGGGGAGAAGTTACGCCACAGCTTAAAAGAAGGACTCTGGAAGTTAATTGGTTGTTAGCAGGCAGGCAGGTGGGGCAGGGAGGGGAGCCGGCCAATCTCTGGGGATACAGCTCAGACCTGCCTGTCCCCATTGGTCTAAAAGGGCATGTCAATAGCAGTGATTGATTAGGGATGTGTGGGGGTAGCATGCTAGTGTGTGTGTGTGTGTGTGTGTGTGTTTTTCTGTTTGCTTTTGCATAAAGGAATAGTTTAGTGTCTTCAGTATTGTGGGAAATTCCTCAAGAAAACCCTTTCTTTGGAAGCTCATATCTTATTCATATTTTGTTTAAAAATGAAAATCTAAACCGAGAAACAGAAAGTTACTGCCTGTGATGTTGCACAGAATTTTTTCCAAAGTTTCATCTTAATTGCTCGTCACAGAGATGACAAATCTCTCAACGGCCCAAAACCACTGGTGGTTTTTTTGACTGGGCTGAAGAGACTCCTAGCTAGTGACGAATCCTGTAGATTTTGAAATGTCTACCCCTTTTGAAAGTTTGACAGAAGTGGCAGGGGTTTCCCCAAAGCCTACAACAGCTAGTGTTCCACCATGATAACTCATTTGCATCACCGAGCAACAATTCCCCCTCACCTGCAACTGTTTGATTTCTGATTTTCTTTTAAGTCCATTGACTTTTTGAGCAAAGATTCAAACCTCAGTATTGAAATATTCACACAAACAAAAGAGTAACAACAAAATCCAGAGCCAGGCAGACACTTTGGCGAGGTTAACCCATCATTGGATGTCATCCTGAAGGATATGTAGTCCTCATCTGACCCGGTCAAGGTTCGAAATTAACACTCGCCACTCGTCAAATGCATAGGTGACACTGCAGCTACTTTCTTTTGTTCCTCTGTTGTCTGCATGGCTGAGCTTCGTGGGAGAAACCCCGGCGCGCGCACACCCGACGCCAGCGACCACCTCACTTCTGTTTACCGATAGCTAGCGTTTACCTCAGGCTGAATATTTAGCTAGTAAGTGGCGATTTCTGGCAGCCAGCCTTCCAGAAAAAAGCACAATTAAATAAATGTTAACTGATCATTAACCGTTGACCGACAAGCAGGAGACAGTCTCGGCTCACCTGTCTGGGAGGCTCTCTCACACTTTCCACACTGCATGTTCACACACCGCCGTAGGCTTGTTCTGGTGTTGATGTTCTGTGGATTGTTATGGACACAACTGGCAAGTTAATTAGCAGGTAAGAAGTAGATTGTATAGCTTATTTACATTTTTATCATGCAAAAGACGTATATATATATATATATATATATATATATATACGTCAACGAGTTAACTTTGGACACTGGATCTGGCACCGTGACTTGAGTGTAGGCCGGACGCTACAGCAGTCTCAAACTAGTCAAACATTGGTTGAACGTATGTTATGTATGAATTGAGTTTGAGGTCATAGATAGAACTTTTTGATATCAATGAGCGTCAGTTTCTTTCAAGCCATTGCCAAATAAATTGATACAATGCTAATAAAGACTATCAGCTCCACGCAACTCTCTCTGTATTTCTCAGTATGGCTGTGTTCAATAGATTGGGTTGTCTGGTGACTTTCACATGCAGAAACTGAAGATAATTACCTCCTTTTTAAAGAGTCAATTTTTTTTTGTCCTCCGTGGCTACCAGCGACTGTGTAGAGGAGGGGTGGGGGCGCGCGTGCGATCACGCAAGGCTTGTATCATGTGGATGCGCCAACAGTGTTAGTACTTAGAATTTCTCATGGGGGTGACAGAAACTACGCACTATAGCTTTTAAGAATTGGTATTGTCGGCTGTTGAGGGTTTTCAACTGGTGATAAAACCAGACTAAGTGCTTGGGTGCACTCTGGGTCAAAGTATACATCTAAGACATCGGGTGTATGGGGTTATAATTATTCCACTGACCGTACCATCTATGAACCCCTATCAGAATATGAGACAGCATGTCTTGTGTATCTTTGATTTGCATCATAAATAGTTTTGGGACCATATATATCTAATGACCTCTTTAGTAGATGAGTGGAGCAGACCAGTCACGACCGTGTATTTTCACAGCAATAAATCCTTTCTCTTCATCTTATGCTGCATTTTACAAATATTTTCTGTTTATACAGTACCACTGACAGCGGCTACATCATATCCGCAGAAAATCCATGTTATGTACTTCTTTACAAATGAAATAAATGTCAGTCGGACTGACGTGTGATGTGCATTCTTGTTAGAAAACAATTTGTTGTTATAAAGGTCTCATTTTGTTTTTGTTAAAGAAGGAAAATAAAATCCCAATACTATTGAATCCCAATACTAATTGAATCGGCACCCATGTATCGTGAAAGAGTCTGAGGACAAAAGCCTAATGTCCCAGCCCTTATTGAAACCAGTCCCATTTTAAAACAAACAAGTCCAATACAGTTGTCATCCAGCGTTGTACAATATGAAAAGATTTCCATGCTGGTGTGCCTAACTATTATCTGGTGTAGTCTTTCTTTTGACCTTGAATGTAAAAGATTTAGTGCTGAAAGTCTCTGAAAGGTTTTAAAACTGACAGCGCAACATTTTAAAATAATTCCTATTAGCAAGGAAGTTTTTTACTTATTTAACATAACTAACAAGACTTCACACGATAATTGATATTGTAAAAATACATTTAGTCCCTTGTCCATGCTGTACTTCTCTGTTTTCTACCCCCATTTTACTGTCATCACATACACACCTGCATCCATCACCCTTTATAATACACTCACAGATGCAAGTAATTTTCAAAGACCAGACGGTCCGTTTCAGAGACCCTATAACAGGTTCTTTAGCTCAGTGAGCACCTGCGTGTTCGTTCGCTCCCTCCCTCCCTCCCTCCCTCCTAGCAGGTTCCTTGGCCAACCTCTGTGGCCTACTTTGCTCTCACTCTCTCTCCCCTGTGCCTGTCTCACTCGGCCTGTGTCCTCTGGGATCAGACTGGTAGCCGGCCAGTGGTTTTTCCTACCACATGGTAAAGGCAGGGAACAGATTGGATAAACACAGCCCTTTCCTGCTGACCCACCCCCTCCCCGAAACACATACACACCTACATGCGTGCGTACACACACACACACACACACACACACACACACACACACACACACGCTGTCCATTAACGAAGCAGCCGTGCGTAAAATAACCAGATTTTCTCGAGCTTCACTGCTTCTCTCTTTCTTCTCTTGCTTTCTTGACCCCCCTCCACACACACACACACACACACACACACACACACACACACACACACACACACACAAACACACACCTCCTCCCCTCCTCTCTTCCTTCCTTCCGGGCCTCAAATCCCAGCCCCAAACACACTGCCCTGCATCCCCTCACTTGAGCGTAATTACACACACAGCTAGCCAGCTCCTGCGTGCTGTCCTCCATTTGGGAACAAAGGTATAAATTATAGCAGCTTAGATCCTAGTGGTAATGGGAGGTGGGAGGGTGCACACGTGCTCTCCAGAGGAAGAGGGAGATCACTCACTCCTTCAGGTGTCTAGTTAGGTTGTGTCTGCTAAGCTTTTGGTGTAGTTTGTTTCGTTGGCTGTGTTTTGTTTCTGTTCCTGCCTGCCTGTCTGTCTGCCTGTCTGTGTCTAGGTGGAAAAATGTGGTTGACATGGCGGAGATTTCCTGTAGTAAAGCCTGGAGGCTACAGACAGTTTAGCTGCCAAACTTTTAACCACACAGACACGACTGCATCGAGCTGCTGTTGGCTAATCTTTATCCATCTTCCTTTACCCGTGACTAACACAGCGTACACAGAGTGATTTGGGGCAATTATGACGTAACAGACTAGTTAGGACAAATCAAATCAAAAGTCTTGTTGTTAAAAGGCACTGAATAAGGAAGCGGTCTTTCTCATCTCTCAGGTCTAACTTGGTGCATCGACGGGGACAACCGCAAGCACATTGTCCACCAGATTTCACAGACTGAAAAGATCATAATTTAGATAGGCTTTCAAAAATGTGTACAACATAAGTTTTGTCGAGGAGGGCAGAGTGCCTGCAGGTGAGGTCACTGTTTAACACACCTTCAGTCAGACTGCAAGAACAGTTACATCATTTGATGTAGATATTGGTTGGAGGGAAAACCTGGATGATCGACACTGTGGGACCTGCAATTTTCAGGGATTTTCACAATGTTAAATAGCCCAAAATAATTGTGAATACCAGTTGATATACCAACTGCGCAATACTGCCTAATGACACCATTTCTAAATCACCCCAAGCATGATTTTCTGCATTACATGTTCTGTAAAGTTTTCATATTGGTCAGGCTCTACTTTCCAGTACTTTGAACATGCATTCAAGCGTAAGTTACAGTATATGTATGTGTTAGAATATGCAAAGCGCTTTTTTAATGGGGTCCAGCATGGATGGCAGTTTTCATTAGAGTATTGTTTACCTCTCTAAAGCACTACAGCAAGCAATACCGATGAATGCCAGAGAAGCCATTCACTTGCACAAACTTGGCAATGCTATCCTGTGGTTTCGGCTTGGCTGAACGGATGATCTCAATTGTGGGCTGACAGAGCTGCACAGTCAGTGTGAATACCTAAACCTAGCTGGTGATTTGCAGTTGGTTTATCAAGATTTGTGTTATAGCCACTCAGTGAGGATAATCAGGTGTGTGTGTGTGTGTGTCTGTCTGTCGTATAACATATGTTGTCAGTTCATTTAAGCCTGTTGTATTGGTCAATATTTCTTGCAAATTTTAAAAGTTCTACTATAGCTAGTGATGTTGTTGTTTGTGTTCTACACCTGTTGCACCTGGATGTTGATTCATAATGCCGATTGTTGGACACCCTTGCTCACGTTTGAATTTTAAGTGCATTGTTTGCATGCTACAGTAGTTACACTGCATTAAGATAATGTAATTAATAGTGTTTATTGTTATTTGCTTGCATATATATACATTCCTATGCATTGTGTATGGTAGCTTTTACAATGTTATTTCTTTTATTACCACACACAAACGCAGCCATAGCAGAGCTACACACGCCCATGTTTGTACTGTTTGATTGTAATAAAGCATCAACAGAGAGAAGTTGTCTCTGTCCGTGTTTTAACAGACACACCTGGGGCGAGGTTGGAAACCAGAAGATAAGACCTTCCCAATTGGCCTTGTCTGAGAGAGAGAGCTGTTTGAGATGGTAGGCATCAAGAATGACTCCTGGCCAAAGTGCTGTGTAACTCTAAAAGTCACAATTGAATTCATATCTTGCTTCTATGTCAGAATCCTATTAACCTGGAGTCCCAGTCTGTCACAATAATCATATGTGATGTTTTAGGGCTATTCGCAGATGTCCATTTAAAATGTAGACAGTGGCATATAAAGAGCCTTTTTTCCATGTCCGTTGAAGTTTCTCAGCTTGCACTATTAAATCAGTACTACTTAAGTACTGGAAGTGAAATACTATTGGGTTTTGGATTCTTAGTCAGACAAAACTGACGTCTGCTGGGTTTTTCTTGGGTTTTTAAAGCGCTTGGGTGCAAATTATGTCATATACTTATTTCCATATTAGTGACGCCATCGCACAATTATTTGCATAAAGCTCATGGGTTGTCGGTTGCGGCAAGGGAGAGATCACTTAAGCAAAGCTTGGAGAAGCAGCTTGTCACTAAAATTAGAAAAACTGGTACAACTTAAAGGTCAGCCCATCTTAAAGGCCTCACGAAGTGAGTTTATCTATTCTATACAAAATATTGTTTTGAAAAAAAATACAATTTTGAGTATTTTTACGTTATACTCATGGTTGGTTCTCTTCCTGTGAAACAGTTTCAAATGTTTGACTCATCCTGCACTTGGGGGCTTTTAATAATTTTATGTCCTTTTTGCCACAGACAGGCTCAGATTATTATTCTAAGTGTCTGACAACATTATGGAAAGGATTCCTACAGAGGTTGGCCTGTTTAAGACCTCTTTAAGACCTTTCTGTTTAACCAGAAACAGCTCTAAGATTGGTAGTGCTAAACCCACCAGACTCTATTAAAAAACTTTAATTTCACATGTAAATCGGTAAACTGTTTATTTAAACCAAAACTAGACTTGTGATAGTTGGAAAAAGTGGAAGACTGCCCAAAACCCCCTTCACTTTAACCAGGAGTTGAAGCATACTGCGCCTAAGCTGTATAATGGCAGGGAGAACCCTGCATTTTCATTTTTTTACAGACCAAATGAGAAATTGAACAAAATAATTATTACTTGCTTCTTTCTTTCCTAGTTTCCCTCTGTTAAGAAACAACGTATTGTATTTCTCCAGTATTCAGTGTTTTATGACCATTTTATTCAGGGTTACTTTTGATACTTATAAACAAAAATAGAACAACTCTGAAATTACAGTATGTCTTTAAACATTTAATCTGTTTCAGATAAACAATCCGATAAGTTCTATGTAAAGGATTGTCTCTTGTAGGAATATATGTACTATAACTGATGTGGACAACAGCATGAATGACTAATACATACTTTTACGTTTCCATTATATGACGTACTGGGAATCACTTCTAAAACAGTTATATTGTTGCACCCCTAATAATTGAGAAAAGTAATGTCTTTCTCACAGGGATGATGGAAGTTTGTAGATTTTCTTTCTTTATCGAGTCATGTCCTTTCAATATGACCTGTGCTGTTAGAGCTTGAACTCTGGAAACACTGATAAACATCAGTGTGGTCTTGTGAAACCACATGAGTGAACACAACTTCCCAATTTTGGTATGTTTACTTTTTCTGACACTGGGTAGATTTGTTAAAGAGCTGTTAGATGGGAACTTGAGGGCCTGCTATGCTGCTGATAAAACACATAAGTATGTTAACCATCTGGTATTGTAGCCCAAGGTGACGGTAAAAGAGGCAGGCGGATTATAGTGGTGCTAGTGTGTTAGTGCTGCAACTACAATAATTAGATCTGTTATTTTCTTAATTGAATAATCATTTGTTCCATACAATGACAGAAAAGGAGTAAAAAGTGTGATTAAAATCACAATTTCTCAAAGCCCAAGATGAAATAATCATTTTCAAACAATTGTTTGTCCGACCAAGAGTCCAAAACCAATAAAGATATGAGGCAAAACATGGTCGCATATGCGAGCATGCAAGGCCATTGATTCATACCATGTTGTACAAAATAAAGGTTGTGACCTATTGAAAAAGTGTTAGAAGAGTAGTCTGGAGCCATACATGTGGTGTAATTTCATGCAAGACCAAGAAAATTAAGAGAATTGAGAAGCAGGAACCAGTGAATTTGATAGTTTTGCTTAAAAAAATATTTAAATACTATTTAATTAGTTGCAGATTGACTTTCTGTAGCTCAGCTAATCAGTGAATTGACTCCTTGTTTCAGCCTGAGTGTGGTGTTGACATTGTGTATGTTTGTGTTGTCAGACAACTGCACAAATATTAATTAAGGATTCAGTTGTTGTTCTTAAATGCTAGCCAAAGTTGGCAGTGATGCTGCACTAAAACCATTGATCAAAACACGATTGATTGCGAAGTTGCCTGGACGACGTACAGATCCGACAGGTCATTGTGATGGACAATATTTCCACACAAAATGAAAGACTACAGCGACCTTTGGAAACATACATTTGGCTTTTTAACACTTCTGATTCACTTGATTGTGTTGAGTGCATACTAAAGGCTATGATGTTTAGATGTTTACACTGACAGGGCTGTGTGGATGTATTGCTACAGGTACCAATCAGATAATGACATATGTAAAGTGTGAAGGCTTATCCAAATCCAAGACACTTTATGCTCCTTTTTTTTCTCTTTTTCTCCAACTTGGAAAAAATATATATACAGTGAGGAAAATAAGTATTTGAACACCCTGCTATTTTGCAAGTTCTCCCACTTAGAAATCATGGAGGGGTCTGAAATTGTCATCGTAGGTGCATGTCCACTGTGAGAGACATAATCTAAAAAAAAATCCAGAAATCAAAATGTATGATTTTTTAAAACTATTTATTTGTATGATACAGCTGCAAATAAGTATTTGAACACCTGAGAAAATCAATGTTGATATTTGGTACAGTAGCCTTTGTTTGCAATTCCAGAGGTCAAACGTTTCCTGTAGTTTTTCACCAGGTTTGACACACTGCAGAAGGGATTTTGGCCCACTCCTCCACACAGATCTTCTCTAGATCAGTCAGGTTTCTGGGCTGTCGCTGAGAAACACGGAGTTTGAGCTCCCTCCAAAGATTCTCTATTGGGTTTAGGTCTGGAGACTGGCTAGGCCACGCCAGAACCTTGATATGCTTCTTCCAGAGCCACTCCTTGGTTCTCCTGGCTGTGTGCTTCGGGTCATTGTCATGTTGGAAGACCCAGCCTCGACCCATCTTCAATGCTCTAACTGAGGGAAGGAGGTTGTTCGCCAAAATCTTGCAATACATGGCCTGGTCCTCCTCTCCTTAATCCAGTGCAGTCGCCCTGTCCCATGTGCAGTCTTAGTGTATTACCAACAGTAACCTTGGAAACGGTGGTCCCAGCTCTTTTCAGGTCATTGATTAGCTCCTCCCGTGTAGTTCTGGGCTGATTTCTCACCTTTCTTAGGATCATAGAGACCCCACGAGGTGAGATCTTGCATGGAGCCCCAGTCCGAGGGAGATTGACAGTCATGTTTAGCTTCTTCCATTTTCTAATGATAGCTCCAACAGTGGACCTTTTTCATTTTCCTCACTGTATAATCATATACCTGGTATTTGCACTTTTAATGTATTTGATTGGCCAGAACTGTATGTTCCCGATGATGGCAGAAAGCGCAGCACCATGGCAAATGTGGAGCCAGAATCTGTGTTTTTTGCTCGACCTTTGACAGATCTTTGGGTTTTTATGGTTGTTTGTATGGACAGGGTCTTTCCTCCTCTGGACTTTTTAACTCGTGTGTTTCGGCAGTGGCTGGGGAGGTGAGTTAGGTGGGCTAAACGCCTCATCCTTTGATGAGATTTGGTGTCTAAAGCGGCACACTGACTGCTCACCTAATTCCTTTTGCAGTGACAGCTGAGCCTCAATGCGTGCATGCGTGATGAGAGACTAGAGCTCAGGCTGAAATGGCAGAGGAAGTGGTACAGAAAGTTACAACAAAGCTGGGGAAGCTGGGTCTTTTCTATTCAATGATTGTTAGACTGAAGAAGTTTTCACTCAGGAAAAGAGGGATGAACAACACTGGAGAGCAACAGAGGTGGATGAGAGAAGAGAGGTGACATGCAGAGCTAATGTGTCAAGCTCTGTCCATGGTGCAGACAAATCTTATCTTGTGGAGGCTAATTTCTAGAGACTAGTGAGCAATAATCCCTTGCCTTCCTCCTTTTATCTAGAGCTGTGATCCAAGGCTTCGGCACACATAAACACAAGCGTATACACCAACATTTAGTTTGTATTGTAGAGTTCAATCTTATGTAGTGTGCGCCTGACTGAGTTGACAGGAAATCAGTTGCCTTGGTAGTAATTTGTTGCAAATGTTGTGAAAATACACTCACCTGTCACGCATGCACACTTGCGGTTCCTGTAGTGATTGAAATGCACAGGAAGTGATGTAACCCCACAGCGCTGCTGCTTTCTATCTATTCTATCTTTATTTCTTGTGTCTTATATTTGCTGCTGTAGCACTAACATTTCCCCATATGGGATCAATACATTTTTAATGCAAAGGCCAATATTTTCACCATTTGTTATTGCATATTTATTGTAACTTTTCATCCAAACTACTTTTTGGTGGTGAAAATTAATGTTACTACATAACATTGAGCACTTAAAATCACAAGTTTGACTCAATTGTTTTACTATTATTTAACAATTGTGGAGAAATAAAAATTTAATCTGTAATCCAGTGTTTTTTTCCCCCCATTGTGCTGTGGTTCAATCTCTTTTTATAAAGACAGGCTTTTGCAACTGGCTAATTCATGACATGTAAACATCGAAACACTACAATGCTATCCCATCCCTCTTGGCCAAGAATGGAGACATGTTGAGTTAGAAGTGAGCAGTCTCGAGTGTAAAGGTCTGTTAACATTATTAGCTTTTGGTTGCCGAAATTGACAATATGGTTGCCATATTTTTAAACTGCCTGTATTTGGAGCAATTCATTTGTTATGGAACTAAACTACACATTTTAATGATGAAACAATGAGAGGCTTGCAATTTAATTTCCCATCCCTCTCTAATAGGGGTGCAACGCATCCCAAAAATCATGATTCGGATCACAGTTTTGAGTCACAATCAGATCAATTTTCAGTTCAGCACAAAAGAGACTTAATCATTTAAATTCCACCAGTAAGATGTTTGCCAGTTTTAAGTAAACGCAACCTTTAATCACGTCTGTGTCTTTTAGCTCATAGCTTTAGCTGCAGACGGTTCTACGTGCCGTTGTTGGAATCCTCTACAGTCACGCTACACCATTTAGCTAACATTTTAACAGTGTTTAATCCAGTTACTACTGTAGCTAACCAAAGGCTAATGTTACCTGCTGTGCAACGTGTTATTAGTGTTTACTAGCGTTACATGCAGTGATGCTTCTGTTGCCTCTGACGTGTGTTTCGGAGCATCAGAGCGCAGCACAGACATTTAAGTGGTACCGTAGTAAGGCGCTGAAATCGATGTTGCTATTCTGTCCGGTAGATACCGGGCACTGGTGCCATATTAGCACCGAATTTAACATGCGGTGTTAACGTGAACCAGAAATTGCGTTTGCCTGTATCCAGTCACCGCAAACCCCGCATGAGGGGGGGTTGCACAGCTGCAACAGCTGTAAAGTGGTGTTTAAATGTCACAGAGACAAAAAAAATATACAATTGACTTGTTTTGAAATAAGATTTTCCTCTGTTTTACTTTTTTTTTAACACATATTGAACAGGTGGTTGCAAAGGGCACCCAGGGAATCATTACTGGTATGGTTATACTCTAGCAGCCTGGTGGTGTATTTTTGTAGGTGATTGAATAAAGGTAAACAGCAAACGGTCCTGTGTAATGTCACTCCACTCTGGCATGGCACTGGCTATTATTATTACCCAAGCTTAAAAATGGTAGTCAGGACAGCCCTAGTTGTGTTGTCTGTTCTGGTGGTGTGTTCATGCACTAGATGTACACAACCACGCAGTAATTTAAGTGGTGATTGAACAAAATACTTATATAATAAAATATTGATTGTGGAGGGTATGTGGTTGTAGATCTGGCTCTTTAGCCAACCAGCTACTGTGGAGAATACAGGGATGTTGCTCTGCCAGAGACTTCCTTGTTTTGGCTTCTAAAAAACTAAAAAATAAAAACTGGGCTATACAAACTGTCAGACATCAGCACAACCGCTTGCAATTGGCTGAGTCTGTAAACAAAAGAAGAAAAGGGGCGTGCACCTTGTTTCACTACAGGCACTTGTTGGGTATTGTAGGCTGTGGACGAGACAGGGAAGCTCCTATTGGTTCAAGTGAGGTGTCAATCAAAAGGTCAGACTGCAGTGGTGGACTTGATACAGGAAAACAGAAGCTGATAACATGATTTACTCCATGGAGCACAGTGGCAGAAGTTACAACGCAAACCCATTTTAACCCATTTATTTTTTATTACAAGATTAACGTTCTTTTTGGCCTAGCAAACTTTGTCGTTTTTTTTCACGTGCTGTTGCAACAACTAGTAACTACATCACCACATCGGATCTCACGTGCTGTTGCAACAACTAGTAACTACATCACCACATTGGATCTCGCTAGACCGGAAACAAAACAGGCACGCCACACTCACTTGTTTGGGCATGCGAGCCAGAGAGTAGTAACGTTGCGTTTTGTGTGGCTGGCGAGCGTGAGACGCCAAAATGGATGCCAATAAGTTTCTGGATGGAAAGTTTACTTTTTTAAAAGTTGCCAAAAGGTTCCTTTGAGTAGACCAAAGTGATCTGTGTGTTTTTGTTGTTGTGAACTGAGCTATCATCGCAGCACGTCCAGTCTGAAATACCGCTTGATGACCAAGCACACAGCTGATGCCAATTCTCCGCCCCCTCATCAAAGTAATTTTTTCCCCCTTTTATTGATGGACAGTGTTACACTGTGTGAGATTATTTGCTCCAAGTGTGAATGTTAGTGTTGAATTGAACACTACAGTAGGTTATATGCCAATGTTTTTAATAAAAAAACACAGAGCGAGCTGATCCACTTTTCCATGTTAAGAGCATTAAAATGAGAAAAGAAATTAAGGGACATTTTGAATAGATACAAATGTGTGATTAATTAGGAGTTAACTATGACATTAATGCATTAAAAATTGTAATCTTTTGACAGCACTAGTCACAACTTAAACATAGATGTGTAAATATATGATGTGTACAAAAAAGGCTGACAACCTGTGGGCAGGCCGTTGGGGCGCTAATGGGTTAATATCTGACCATATTACAGTAAAGGGTTGGCCAGCACTACTGCAGTTTTGCTGTAGTCCTATGTCGTGCTAATGGATACTGTTGGTTGTGGTTGTAATATTCTTTGTCATCACCCAGAAGCTCAATTTATGAACAGTAGATTAATTGTGATAAATCTCATAGGGAAAATTTGAGGTACTAATGACTAGCATTGGCGGAGAATTGGTTCCTTGGTTACTGAATAGGTTAAATTACTTGCAGTCTATTCCATTCAGAAATGAAACTCAGTGGCTGCTTAATAGATATCAGAATATCAGTTTTACTTTCTTTTTTGTAACCTTTACAATTGTGCCAAGTTTTGGAAACTTGTGTACTAAGGTTTTGTTTCTGGATTCCTTCATAGAGTTTAAAGCTAAAGCTTTCAAATGTTTTTTCTAGCAATAGTAGATGGCTAAAGGAATGGAAAACTGGTGGACGAATCAATTTAAGTTGATTCACAATCGCCCGGTGTGGGAGGTTCCCCTTGTCTACCCGTGTCTCTGTTACTTTAACATGTACAAGGCATGCCCCGGTGTCCCCCTAGAGGGTGACAATTCCTGTAGGCTATTTTTTCATATTGCAATATATATATTGCAGGAAAGAAATATTGCAATGTCAGTTTTTATCAACATTGTGCAGCCCTAATCAGTAGCCTTTTACACAGATTCCGCCATCACGGCAGTTTTCCTTTGTTAAACTGAACCAAATAGCGGTGACGTAATCCTGCCCTAGCTTGTTTTATACAGAACACAGAGGCGTAATAACGGCGCAACATTCCTTCTTTGAACAGGCTGTGTAAAAGTAATGTACCCCGCTAATTGCCAAATGCATGCCGTGATAGGCCTCAGTCAGCTGTACACTTAACACAAACTGTCCTAACACTTTACATGCCCCTCTAAAACTGCCAGCCCGGTGTTCCTGGTGCTACAATAACTTAAGTTATTACTTATGTGATATTTTTTGGATAAAGAAAATGACATGCTTGTGCACACTATTTCCCATAAAGAAATAATTAAACGTTTCACCCCTGATACCTGCCGGGCTCTGTAATGAACCGGTAAGTGGATGAGGAAAATTAGTGGGCGGGAAGGGTGGAGTGTGGAAGAGGAAAGAAATGAGGTTAAGGGGGAGGGGAACTCTGTAGCTGCAAAAGTTGGCTTGGGTGTTTTTGATGTGCATTGAAGCAACAAGCAAATCACCTCCTCCCCGTCCCATCTCCGATAGAGTGTATATGTATGTATATAGATGCACCTACCTCCAGACTTGGTGTTGCGTATGCCTCCCAGTCCCTTGGATGTTGATTATGTATACACACCTCTAGAGTCCTCCAGTTTTTTTTTATGTTTACACGCAAATATTACTAGTTAATTTATAGTAAAGTAGGCTTGCTGTATGCATGTTTATTTTCCTTTTACCCTGGGAGATCAACAGAGACACACACTGCGGCTAAAAAGGTAGCAGGTGGCTAACTCCCTCGTCTTCAAACATCTGTCGGGACTGACTGGTTAGTTTGCCAGCTGAATGGCTTGCTAACCTAGCTACTGACTGGCCTCTGCAGAGCTCTTTGGCCTGTTGGCTGGCTGGCAGCTGCTGCTGTGCAAACAGAGTTGCATCTGCTGAGCCTTTTTGTTCTAATACGCGCACACACCCTGAGTCTGTTTTGAAAAGAAAGAAGTTCTTTTGTTTGGTAGTAAAAGAGAGGGGGAGAGAGAGGAAGAGAGATATGACGACGAAAATGTTGTTAAATGTTGCTGTTGTGTGTTGCTAACATCCTCCTAGAGTTTTTTACCTGTTGGTTGGAGAAAACAACTTTTAGGTACTAGTACTACTTTTAGGTGCTAGTACTTTAGTACTAAGGTTCATCTACATTCATGTTGGTCTATGTACAGTGTCAAGGTTCTCTGCATGCCCGTATTGGTAGCAGTGTTTTTGCTCAAACAATATGCCAGTGGGTAAACTTGGCATATACTTTCAGTCAAATTGCTGTAATAAATTCACCGCAGTTACGTTTTCAACCCCTTATTTAGAGAATAAGATGAATGCTTAAGACAGAATTTTGTCAAATTAAATGTGGAAGCTGTGTGTTTCAAGTCCCCTCTAAACATGTCTGGCATTTTGTAATATTGTCCATGTCTGCTCAAACACTCAAGCTTTCTAACTAAATTTATCATAGTCCACCTTTTAGCACTTAATTTAAAGCATATAGCAGCCTGTTGGTCTTGTGCACTAATTTAAAATTTTTGTCTTTCTTGCTCCCCTCCCTCTTTTCTGTTCTGCTCTGCTCTTTATCTTTCCCTCCCACTGTCTGTCTCTCCAGGAACCTTAATTAGGACCATGGAGTAGCAAGCTTAAAATTAGCAGCTAACTGATTAGCTCCTCACTGCACAACACACCTCTCTCCATCCAGTCCCCTCCATCTTTGGGGCCCCCACCCAGGCATGGCGGACCCGGGGATGTTGAGTTTATTTGGGGACGATGCAGGGCTGTTCTCAGATGGATTAGATGGTTTAGGAGACTGCTTTCCTCAGACGCCTGCCGCTGCCCAGTCCAACCCCTTAGCCCAGCAGACTAATCCCTCGCTGAACCATGAGCACCAAGGAAACAGGGGATACCACCAGGGGATGATCCACAGTGCTGGGCCTGGCCCAGGGCAGCCAAAATTGGGGCAAATGTACGACCATGGCCCCTACACAGGCTATGATCAACCTGGTGCCCCCGGCGGACGAATGCTGTCACAGAATGGTCCCAGCCAGGGGCCACCAAACGTGAACACGGCCATAAATGGTTTGGCTTCCCACTACCATAATAACCCAGTTAACTCTAGCAACCCCCTCCATGGATACCCAGGTGATGCTGGGGGTGGTGGAGGTGCGGGTGCAGTTTGGGGCCAGCAGCAGCAGAGCAGATCAGCTTATCAACAGGCTCCGACACAACCAGGGGGTGCCCCCAACCAGATGGGAGGCTACCAGATGTCTCAAGGCAACTATGGTGGGATGCAAGGACCACCAACACCCAATGCAGCTCGCATGAACCAACACTACCCTTCACAGAGCATGGCACCCCCTCCTGCTCAGGACCCATCTCACTACCTGGGAAATGTTGGAATGGGGGGGGCCCAGATGAGACACACCCAGCCTCAGTCACAACCCCAAGGCTATCCCAACATAGGCCACACACCCCGATACCCACACTCCCCCTCTCGACAACCTCCACACCCCCACCAGCACCAACAGGGTATGGGGGGGTTTGGGGGTGGCCAGTACCCTGGCTATCAGGCCCAGTATGGAGCCATGGGACCTGGGATGGGCCAGAATGCTAATGCTAACGTCAATGCTAACACCAGCCAGGCCATGGGACCAGGGCAGCTTGGCCAGAGGTTCAACCAGGGATCAGGCCCAGCAGCTGGGCAACAGGGGCAGCGATACCCCCCTGGACCACCCCAGCCACATCAGACCCTCTCTGCCCCGATGCAGCAGCAGGCAGGGCAGCAGGGCCAGCCTATGCACCCCCAAAATCTGCCCCAGGCCCAAAACCAGGCCCAGTCCCTCCTTGCCCCTCCAGCTCAGGGATCTTACCCCTCCCCTTCTTCCATGTCCCCCATGCGGGTTTTGGGAACACCAACACCTCCTCCCCAACAAGTCAGACCCCCTAGCGCAGGACTAGCTGGACCCTCAGAGGTTGCAGGGTACACAGCCCTGCACCCTCCACATAATGCTCTGGCCCATCCACAGAGAACTCCCCAAATTCCTTTGTCTGCCCCCCAACACCAGCAGCCCCACAACATGCCCCCCAATGCAGGGCAGATGTATCCCGGCATGGGGCCGCAGCGTGCTCCACAAATGGGGACAAACAGGCCACAGCAAGGTAAGCACAGGATAGTTGATGCAGGCCTGTCACTTTATTGGCATCCATTCAACCCATTCTCTTCCACCATGAACATTCAAAAACAATAAACACAATACTAATGATTACATAGATGGATGTGAACCAACTAGGAATTTAGTTTTGGTTAATTTTGCTTACAATAGCCGAACACCCATTAATTAATATGCCACTCCTGGTGTGACTTTTGTCTGTATGCTGTTTCTGCTATATTGTACCGAAGCTAGCTAGTAATGTTAGCGTTTGTCACGGTGCCTTTGCCAGACAGCAGCTCTGATCTGGCTGGGGTCGAGTTGTTGCAGCAACTGCTGTTTGCTGCGGTCTGCTCTCCTTCCGGCAAAGTAGTCCTAGAGGCTGGTAGTGAAGCGGAGGGACCACGGGGTGTGCTAATAATTTCTAGCTACCTTTTAGCTAACTACAAAGTAAGCTTCCCCAGTGCTGCGTTTAAATGTTGTCGGAATTTTTACAATGAGCGCATAAAATAGCCCAGTAAACATGGCTGGGAAATATTCAAGTCACTACAAGAGGAAACGTGTTACATGTGGCTATATTTTGAATAAAATAATTTCACTTTAAATATCTAATACTTGCCCGATCAGCATGTCTTCTCCTTTTTATAACATTGTGGCAAATTTGCTATGTTCCATAATTTGGGAACAATAATTAATATATACCAAAACCATATCACAAAAGTTGATATTGATTACTTTGTTTAACAAAAATACACAAAATGTAAAAATGCACCACACCAAATTAAGCTTTTAGAGATGAATCATATCTTTTACACTTAAATGATAGACTCAAGTCTAAATAAAACTCTAACGCCCATATTTAAATTGAAATATGGAGTTACTGCTCGTGTAATTATTTATCCTGTTTGTATTGAGAGTGGAAATCATAACAATTATTGATATTGGAAGTTTACAAAGAGTGAGTGAAGGCAGCAGAGAAACTATAGTCTTACTCTGGCCTTTCAACGTAAATAAAAACTAGCATTACTGTAGAATGACTATGAATAATAGTGCTAATCCAACTAAATTGACTCAACTCATTTTTGTAGATGCAGAATTGGATGAATTATTGCAATGTACTGTATATTCGACTAATAAATTAACAATTTTCCCCTCTTTTCTGGGCCAGTAAAAATATAAAAGGGGCCAGTAGAACCTTGATTATTGGCCAGTAGGGAAAAAATGTTGAACCCTGATTGTATGGCGCCTCCTCTACACATGCTCCCCAGATATAGGCATGACCGTGGGCAGATCACACGGTCAGGATATGCAGCATCTCTCAAAACGTTTTTCAGGGATCTTCCGCATGGGCAGAGATGGTATGCACTGTAGATGTTGTACCACCAACCCTCCAGTTGCTAGCTCACAACTGGAATACAGTTCAACTAGGGTTCAACCCTTGAGTTACTTCTGCACTTAAATCAAGCCCTTACATGTGTGAATTATTGAAGTAATTCAGAAACCGATATGGTCTGGGAACCTGTATTGTTTATTTATTTCGCACACAAGTCACTCTTTTCCCCTCTCTTACTACACTGACAATTGGGTGAAAGTTAAGCTTAATTTTGTTGTTTTTTAGGAGGTAAAACACTGTTAGCATCATGCATCCATTTAGTCAATGATGATACTCTATTCCTCTCCCTCTCTACCCCCAGGGCCTCATGAAGCACCAGTCAGCCAGGGGGGAGATCAGTGTCTGCTCCAGGCCTCTCAGCAGGCCTCTCGAAGTGGGCAGCCCACTCCTATGGGTTTCCAGGTTCAGACTCTTGGTCAACATGGAGTTCCTGTCCTAAACCAGGGCTTGGCACCACCAGCTCAGAACGCTCCGACGCAGCACACACACATGCCCCCCCAACCCCACCACCTGCAGAGCACGCCCCCTGCTCCCAACCAGGCCTCCCACCCATGGGCACCTCCGCCTTCCGCTTCCCACCCGCTATCCTCACCCCCTCTTACCCCACAGAAAGTGCCTCACGTACAGGTGAGTCCCCGTCAAACAAACACTTTCATGTGGTAGTAACGCTGTGTGTGAGTATGACAAAGATCAAAACTTGTTTTCATGTGTGGGTGTATTTCATGTGAGTGTTTATTTTTTATGCGGGTGGGGGAATATGTGTGTTTGAAGTGTAAGGGAAGTAAGTGTGTGTGTGTGTGTGTGTGTGTGTGTTTGTGACATTTGAGAACACAGCAGTGCATCGGGCGCTGGTTCAGTGGGGGGGTGTGGGGGTGTGTGTTTTTTGCCTTTTGTTTCTTCTGTTGTTGGCCCTGTGTGCGGTTGTGTTTCCGTGTGTGTGTGGGGAAATGGATTTTTGCAGCTGTTTGTTTCCTGTGCACTGCATATCCTGAGATGTGTGCAATGTGCGTGCTATGTGTGTGTGTGTGTGTGTGTGTGTGTGTACGTACATACACACAGGCGCCACCAGCATAATCTCTCCTCCCTCCTGCTCCCACAACTCCCCTCTCCTCTATAGAGGAAACCTCCCTTCCTGTCTCTCCCTCCTCCCCGTCTCCTCTCTTTCCGCTCTCTCTCTCTCCCTGTCTGTCTGTCTCACTGTTTATCTTATCCATTTTTTAGGGGTATCATCTCTAAGTTAATGTTGTGTAGCTGAATGTGCAGAGAGACAGTTTGGAAAAGCAGGAGATAGTGAAGAGGGGAAAAAAAGAGCTGGGGGGATTAAGAGAATGGGGGAGGGGGAAGCCATTAAGAGGAAAGAAGTGGGAAAACAAGCAAAGATCTCAAGAGAGGGAGTCCAGGATCTCTAGCAGAGGAGACGGAGGGGAGGGCTGCTGGGAAGATATTCTCAATGGCAACCTCCATGTTTGTGTTTGTGTGAGCGTGCACTGTCGCCCGCTGCCTGCGTCACGTGCCCTCAGCTTCCAATAGCTTTTTTTGTTGCTCAAAGCCCCCTTTCTCCCCTAACCCATTCACACACAATAGCAGCCCTGTGGCCACACACGCGCGCACACACACAGATCTAGTCCCCTTTTTCCCCTTCCATCTTTGTTCACACAACTCCCTTCTCCTCACTTAGTACTCCCCCACCCCACCTCCAAGCCTCGCTGCGTTTTGTGGTTGACATTTCAGCCGTCACTCTTAATTTATCCAGCACTCCTGACCTAGATGCCAGGTTGACTAGTGAGCCCTGCACCGCGCCTGGGCGAGCTGCATGTGCTGTTCCGACTCTAGCTGCAGGCCCGGCAGCCCCCGTCATTACACAGACACACACACACACATACACACATATACACACACACACACACACACACACACACACACACACACACAGAGTGGCTTGGGATAGTGCGGTCTGGAAAGGGATGGCAAATTTGCCTGGGGAAATAGGATAGCCTAGCTAGGGCAATACTCAGAGTGGTGTGTGTGTGTGTGTGTCTGTTTGTGTGTCTGTCTGCGGCACAGGAAGGGAGTTCTCTCTGTGCCTCATGATGCACTTGTTAGAAAGAGCCACATACACACATAGCACGCTGGTCAGTCAGTCATAATGACTGTATGTCTGGTACTCTAAGCTCCATCTGTTCGCTAAGCATGGTTATTACACACACACACACACACACACACACACACACACACACGCACGCCTGCTTCAGCAACTCAAGGTCACAGCTCTGGCAGAGTGCTGTGCTGTGACCTTTATCTCACGCACACACACACAGCGCTTTCGTTGACATATAACATGCCTGTCTCGCCCCTCCCCCGCTTATACATGCTGTCAGTGAGCTGCTATACCATCCAGTTTGCCGTCACTCTGCTGCTTCAAGGAAATATTTCTGTTTACTCCTCTCTGCATTTCTGTGGTTCATAATTGGAAAACATGCCTTACTGGTTGACACAATACTTGATTTCTTTCATACATTTCATCAGAAATTCATATTAGTTGTGTGTAGTAATAGGTACATTTCATACAAATGTACCTTTTTTTTTTTTAAGAAAAAAAGAAAATTCAACATACTAGTGCCACTTGTTTGCCTGTTGTCTCCTTTCAAGCTCTGTTTCTGTTAAGGTTAAGCACAGTTGAACTATCTGTCCATCAAAACACATGAATAGAAACGATGTTGAGATGGGCATGTCATCAGTCCTCTCTGAACAATAGATACCTTATGGCAAATTTAGTGAAAATCACTATGAGGAGCCACAGCAAATCAATTTGGCAGCGCCCTAGTCCTGAAAGGTGACATACTTAATCATCCTTAAGGACACGTAATACCAACGCTAGTGCACCTTGCCATGGTAGTTCTCTACAAACTGACTCATCTTGGTTTTGGTGGGTGAGTGATTTTTATTGAAACCCACCTCACTAGGGCTGTAACGATATGGAAAATAAAACCGAAATGGCGACACTCAGCTCCGAAAACCTGTGTCGCAACACACCCCTTCCAACTCCAGAGTTATCCTTCCCATCCGGATCCAGTGCTACCACATCTTTAACTTACTAGTAGTCCTTTTGGTGCCTTTTTCCTGTTTTTGTCTTGTAAATTTAGCTAACTGTACAGACGGCTAAAAGCGAAAGAGGGGGCAGTAACGCTAACGGAGGTGTAACGTTATGGGTGGCCGCTGTTTGACATGGGTGCCTCGGTGCGGTGTCGTAATCTTACGTTACCCAGCGAGAATTACATTAGCATTAGCTACTTGTCAACCAGCATCTTTACAGTAGGCCCCAAAGTACTTTTCCTCTTTGTTCCCCCTACAGGTTGGGAGGGGGAATTGTTACCAATATCATGTCTCATTCCAACGAGTTAATGAACAACTGAAACGATTTTGGAAACATTATTTTAAGGTACAATAGAATCTTTGTGTTGGATTGATCAACATTGAAATCAATCAATATTAATAAATAAGGCATCTGTTGTATTACTGTGTTGCAAACTGAGATGTAATCAATGACAAAACGATGCAATGTGGCAGAAAAACAAATTGTATTATGTCCCCGCCCCAGGAAAAAAAAAAAGAATCGAGGTTTGTATCAAATTATGGGTCAAAAATTGTGACCCGACTCAAACCAAAGTTTGGTGAATCGTTACAGCCCTACACCTCACCTATTAGAAGAGCTGAGACATGCGTCTGCTGCTGCAGTGTCTGAACAGAGAGGATGTACTGCATTCTGTGCATACTGTGAATGTCTGGATGTTTTGTTAGGAAGAAATACATGTGTATAGTTTAGGGTTGGGAACCTTTCTCTCTTTTTGTGTGTGTGTACAAGGTTTGGTACCAACGCTAGTTCACTTCATTTCAGTTTGAAGTTTATTGTCATATGCACCTTAGTACAGAGTACCACAGCAATTAAATACAACATGCCTTTTTACACTCTCAACACCAGTCAACAATAACATTTATAATAACGATAATAATAACATAAATAGCATTTAAAACTTTAAAACAGCACAGTAGACATAGTGACTGATTGACTAAGTACAGGCCACAGTAGGCCCTTCCTGCTATGCCATCATTCAGTAACCTTATCACCTGGGGGTAAAAACTATCCCTATAACGTGATGTGCGCGTTATAGGGATACTCTGCAAATGTCTCCCTGATGGAAGGTGGGAGAAGAGGTTGTGCCTTCTTAGTACTTAGCTAGTGTAGTTAAGTCTGTGAAAACCTGGCTTCAAATCTGAGTATTTAATAACATTTTATATTTATAACTAAAAGTGCAACAATCAAAGTAAAAAAAAACATGTTTGGTATTATTTAATAGTTAAAACATTTAGTTAATCTGCTCTATTGGAACATTGTTGGTGAAGTTGATCAATTTTGACTGAGAGTGACCAAATGGCCTAACATTTGTCATTGGGTCCTGTTTAAAATTATGCATAATACTGATTAGTGGACATGGACGTTAGCAACATAAATCTTTCGTGTGAAATAAGCCAGACTGTTTTAGACCTTGGCAGACAATTGTGCGTGTGAACTTGTCAACTTGAACCACTTCCAAAATTATAACAAATCAGGGATTTGTCAAGCAATCGGCTTTTCATTTTAAGCGTGTAGACTCCTGGAAGTGGCGTTTGCTACGGTTTTGCCAGTTCAGCATCCATCAACCAATGACTGACCAAAGCTAGTGCCTAGTGATAAGGAAAAATGTTGTGGCTGTGCAAAAAAGGGTTTCAAGCAGAAGAGGAAGTCCGTCTAACATTACAAAACATTTACTGGCAGCTTGGTAATGAGTAAACTTTAAATGAAGGAATAAGTAATAATCATAACTTTTACCTTTTTCTAGAATCGAAAAAATATCACAGCCGGTGCTGGAATATATTTTTTCTTTGAATACATATATGGCTTGCTCAAATGACACTAAAATCAGGATTTGATAAGAATCATGGGTCTTGCGCCAGCGTGTGTAGGAAGTGGTGCAAAACAAATACAGACCGGAGTTGATGTCAAAGCAAACAGGTCTGGTCTTGTTGGATGGGTCTTCCCATTGATAGAGAACAATGTGACTGGCAATACTGTAACCTACTGAATGGTTGGAGAAAGTGAGCAGCTGTCAATATTGGATAGATGGATGGACCAAGTAACGGGAGAAACTGAATGATGGGGACCGTATTTCCTTTCACTCCATCCTTTGGGAGTCTTAAGTGTTTCTGCCTGGTAGATTTAACCCTTCATCTCACTCTTTCAGCTGTCCTGCCCTCCTTCAGCTTCATCACCCCTCTTCACTCACCTTCCTCCTTACTCTCTATCCTCTAACCTCCCCTCTGTCCTATGAGAGATGAAACTTAACACTGTTCACCTCCTGAGTCTCTTATATTAGCCCTGCAGCCTATCTGTTGGTATGAGTAATTCATTGAGGTCTTTATGGATTTTTTTTTTATATTAAATTCAGTTATTATTGATAGAAGTTTACATTAATACAACCTGTTTGAGAAGTGGATTATACTAATGTTTCAGTAGAGAGCAGTGAGTTTTCCATTCTCCATGGATTTAAACCAGTACAATTCGGCACACCAGCGAGCTAAATTTACTCTGCAGGACACCAAACCTGTGTGTGTGTGTGTGTGTGTGTGTGTGTGTGTGTGTGTGTGTGTCTCCATTGTCATTCTTGTGATTGATTATCTGGGAAGCTTGGCAGGAGGACAGATTTATCTCTTGGCACCCCCCCCATCTTTCTTTTCCGTGATTGTCTCTCTCTCTCTCTCCCTCCCCTAGTTATCATCCCTCTCTTCCCTATATTTGTGTCTAAATGGCTCAGTTTACGTATGTGTCAGCAGGTGTTTGTGTGCAGAGGTTTTTGTGATGCGTGACCTTGCAGTAGTTTGGTGGGAAATGTGTGCGTACATTAGCATTCTCCTGATGGAAGTGGACTTTCAGTTATGGCACCACAACTCCCCCCACATAAACACTGTGTGTGTGTGTGTGTGTGTGTGTGTGTGTGTGTGTGTGTGTGTGTGTGTGTGTGTGTGTGTGCGCGCGCATGTGTGTGGCTGCTGCTGTGGCATTTTACTATAGACTTGCTGATGCTCACACACTTCATTTACACGCACTGAAATGCACATGTGCGTTACACATATATACACTAAGGAATACTCATGTGACACACGCACACACACACACACACACACACTCCCTTGCTGCGCCTTTTTGAAGTATGGAGATAATTTATTCGTGTCATGATGCCTGATTTCCCATCTGCTACTGGGACCCTGAGCAGCTGGAGAGAGAGAAGAAGAGGGAGGGAGGGAAGAGAGGGTGAGGGAGGAGAGGCAGCTGGAGAGGCTCCCAACAGCTGGTAACCAGTTGCCTGTCACAGAAAGCTTACTTGGGGAGCAATGAGTGAAGGTGGAGGAAGAGGGAGAAAGGAGAGAGGATCAAGTCTTTCCGGGAGAGCAGTAGTAGCAGGAAAAATGAGGTGTCAGTCGGTTTTGTTTACCAAGGTTAGCCTGCTGGAGGAGGAGGAGGCTGGAGGGGGAAGGAAACTGTAGCAACATGGAGTGGAGGAAAGAGGGAGGAAGTGGGATCCAAGATGGATGGATGGATGGATGGATGGATGGATCCCCTCTTACCCCCTCTGCTCTGTAGTCCGCCATTACAGAAACATTCAACCCCCACCCTGCAAAAATATAGCTGTATTGACTTGAAAGGCTGGCACGGCGAGTGTTGATGGAAAAACATTAGCAGAACATTTCATAGCACATGTGCTCAGACAGATCCATGTTTGATGGGATTGAGTTTAGAGCTGAAACAATGAATTGATTAGTCAATCAACAGAAAATGAATCAATAAGTTTGATTATTGACTCATTTACTTCTTTGTTTTTCTAAGACAGTAAACTTAATATCTTTAGGTTTTGGACTCCTGCTTTTACAAAAAAAGACATTTTTGACATTTTATAGATTAACCTAATTGCCAGGTAATTGATGAAAATAATTATTAGTTTTAGCACTTGTTTTAATAAATGAAAAGTTCCCTTCACAACTTTCCAGATGTCAAGGTGACACCGTACTAATGTCTTAGGAGCAGTCCATAGCCCAAATATATGATGTAAGAAGCAGAAAATGGCTTTAAATATGTTTTTAAGTGGGTTATTTGAATTTTTTTATAATGCAATGTGTTTTTAAGCATAATTTGAAGTTGCTGAAAAACTCAATTAACAGATACCTTTCTTCCCAACCTTCCAGCATTCCCCCACCGACCCGTCAAGCGATGCCTCAATGATGGTTCCTGACAGGCCGACAGTTGGTGCCGGTGCCCCTGGCCAGCCTATCAGCAAAGAGCAGCCCAGCGACCAGGAGACCAAGCCAAAAAAGAAAAGGAAGAAGAAAGCAAAAGTAGTGGACGGTGAGAAAGAAGAGGGAGGGAAGAACGCAGCAAGAGAAGACATAAAGTCTGAATTTCCCGAAACAGGAAGTGATGCAGGTGAACAGGCTACTAGCACAGGAATTGTAGAGGGAAGTGCACCACTGGTGGAGGAGAAGAAAAAGCGGAAAAAGAAACCAAAGGAGAAGGCAGAGGGCAAGGAGCCCAAAGAGCCCAAGACCCCGAAGACGCCTAAAACACCCAAGACTCCCAAAGAGCCCAAGGAGCCCAAGGAGAAAAAACCCAAGAGCTCCACGCCCAAGACCAAGACCCCCAAGAAAACCAGGTAGGAACAAGCCGCATTACATTAGTCATGGTTTGTGTTTGGTTGTTTATGAAGTACTACAATGATTCAAACAAGAGGCAGGCAGGCAAAACCAGTGCATAACAGTGGATGAAAAACGCTCTCTCTCTTTCTCTATCTGTCTCTTTCCATCCATCTTTCTCTCCATCTCGCTCCATCACTCATGTGATCAATCAGGGGGAACTGAAGGGTCACAACCTCTGAGTTGTGCACTGGTCGTGTGTGTGTGTGTGTGTCTTTGTGTGAGTGTGTGATATCACAGGGCTTAGTGAAGCATCAACTGCTAGACTGACAGATCTGAGGATGAATGTTATTTTCTTCTATAGATTCTGATCAACAGGGTTAAAACTACTCTGGTCAGGTGGAAAGTAGCATTATTCACCTTCAGTCAGCACCTTTTCTGTTAACCCCCCTGGAAATGCACTTTTTTCTTAAAGAAGAGGTAACACTCTACATAATTGGCTGTTAATTAACAACTCAAACATTACATTTGGAGCTTGTTTCTGGAAGGAACAATGGCTGCTTTTGCAATGTAGTATCATTTTTGCTGTGAAGTTGTACAAAGATATCTGAAGAAGTTTTTATAGCCATTGTGTAAAAAAAAAAAAAAAAAAAAAAAAAAAAAACCCTGGTTCCTTTCCAAGGTTAGTTCCTCAGTTTTTTTCTTATTTAGTTTTGGTTATCTTTGTTGCCAAGGGGCTTTTTGCATACACTTACTACCCAGAGATTACGGTCTCTCCTTTTCTACCTACCGTTTTGTTAGATTCTGTAGATGGGGCTTTAATGTATATGTGCATTACTTTTTCTCTATAAAGTGAGACTATGTAACTTTTAGTAAACAGCAGCCAAGTGGAAAATGACAAATGGGCAAGAGATGGATAGATAGATAGATAATTTGTTGTGTTTTTTAAAGTTTGCTTTAATGGGTAGGGCTTTTTGTCTGTAGAATCGCAATGAAGCACAACTGTTAACGCCTGCGTAGTATGCCTGTGTTGAAGTAGACACGTCTTTTGGTTGCAATCTCGGATCTACCAGGAGCTTCCTCAGTTAATTTAAATGTCCTGGTGATATAGATTTAGCTAGATTCAACTTCTAGCACTTATCAGTGTTCAGCTTTGATTCACTTAGTTTACACAAATCACTCCCTTCTCTCTCTCTTCCTATCTGGTTTCATCACTTTTCTTTTTTTCTCCATCTTTTCTTTTTTTGGGGCAACACTTGTCCAAGTCCTTCTCTTTTCTTAACTTGTAATGTGCAATCTCCTGATGTGAATGCTTTTTCACCTTCCACATCCCTTGCAAATCCATCAGAAAGAGAGATAGGAAGAGGCAAAGAGAGTTGAGAGTATTTGTGTATGAGGGAGTCAGATGTGTTTTCATTGAGAAGGTGGAAACTTGATCGGACTGAGGAATGTGTCAGGCAGTCTCTCTCTCTCTCTCTCTCTCTCTCTCTCTCTCTCTCTCTCTCTCTCTCTCTCTCTCTCTCTCTCTCTCTCTCTCTCTCTCTCTCTCTCTCTCTCTCTCTCTCTCTCTCTCTCTGCCTCAGTCAACCCCCCCCCCCCCCTTTTTATCTCGAGGAAGAGGGAGGGCCAAAGCAGCAGACAAGGGTCAGCGCTGGGTGTGTGTGTCCGTCCACGTCCCACTGGAAAAGATTCAGAGGCGGGGAATAGGGGGGACCTGGAGTGAGTGCATGTGAAGCGGTGAGGGGGCAGGCGTTTTGTGTGTGTGCTCGCGTGCGTGTTGGGGGAGGGGTAGTGGGTAATCTTTGTGGCAGAAAATGGCGTCTAATGATAATGAAGGCCATTCTGCTGACCACTCCACAGCTGTGTGTGTGTGTGTGTGTGGAGGAAATGTGGGGGTGGGGGAGTACATTCTTTGCCCCTTTTTTATGCAAGTGTGTGTTAGTAAACTAGCTGTTATCTGTTGTCAGCCTTTCCTCCATCTTGAGTGGCGGCCTGGAGCTCCCAGGTTAATTTAGCATAATAATGGCTGCCGGCCATTCACTGCTACTCTAAAATGGTGGACCGCTGCAATCACCCTACTATCTTCTTTTATTCTTTCTTCTCCTTTCTCCTCCCTCCAATCCCACCTCTTCCTGCTGAAGAAGGGTATATCCTTTCATCTTCTCTCCACTGCCCTCCCCATCTTCCCTCTTCTGGTCTTTCTGTCTGAATAATGCCAAGGGTGGAGGATTGAGTTGTCCCATGTTGTCTTTTGCACATAAGTTTCCATAGTTTTAAAAGAAGTTTAGCATGGCTCTTATGAAGTCCAAGCTCTTGATTAGTTGTGGTTCATTCCTCATAGGGCAGTCATACAGCATGTCTGTAGGTCTTTTGTGAAGTTGTACATAAAATAATTTCAAGGCTTTATAATTCATCCAATTGGCTGTTGCCTTGATTTTTTTTTCATAAGACTTTTTTAACTTATTGTTTACTTGTCTGACTTACTAGAATTCATCCTTGATTTTTTTTTTTTTTTTTGTGCTGGGATTTGTGTAAGATTTCCACCAGTGGGGGGAGAAATAAGCCCCAAAGCTCAAGAGTTTTCCATGTGGCCCATACTACTCCTCCTATATGTATGTTTACTTTCTGCTCAGTGTATTTGCATCTATGTATGAACACTACAAAACGGGATGAAGCCTTAACACACTGGCGGTACTGTTAACCATTTGAGCGCAGGCTGTTTTCAAGGTTTCACTTCCTTTTTTATAGAGGTGTGTGGCATTGTCACATTAGCTTTGCATTTTCTGAATCTGTTAGGGTCCCATCAAGTTGCATGTCTGTGGTAAAATGGGTTTTATGGGACAGTTGTTATATCCATCCATCCATCTTCATCCAAAAATTGCTCGGTAGATCGAAAGCTTTGCCTTCCAGCTCAGCTCCCTTTTTGTCACAACGGTGCGCTAAATGGCATGTAATACCGCACCGGCTGCTCCGATTCTCCAACCAATCTCTCACTCCATAGTCCCATCACTCGCAAACAAGACCCCAAGGTATTTAAACTCCTTCACTTGGGGTAAGGACTTGCTCCCTACCTGAAGAAAGCACTCCATCGGTTTCCTGCTGAGAACCATGGCCTCAGATTTAGAGGTGCTGATTGTCATCACAGCCGCTTCACACTCTGCTGCGAACCGATCCAGTGAGTGCTGAAGGTCACAGACCGATGACGCCATCAGGACCACATCATCTGCAAAAAGCAGCGATGAGATCCCGAGCCCACCGAACTCCAACCTCTCCCCTCCCCGACTACGCCTCAATATCCTGTCCATAAATATTACAAACAGGGTTGGTGACAAAGCGCAGCCCTGGCGGAGGCCAACCCTCACCTGGAACGAGTCCGACTTACTACCGAGAACCCGGACACAGCTCTCGCTTTGGTCATACAGAGATTGGATGGCCCTGAGAAGGAACCCCCTCACCCCATACTCCCGCAGCACCTCCCACAGTTTCTCCCGGGGAACCCGGTCATATGCCTTCTACAGATCCACAAAACACATGTAGACTGGTTGGGCATACTCCCAGGCTCCCTAGGGTCCCTGCGAGAGTGACGATCTGATCCGTTGTTCCACAACATGGACGAATCCGCATTGTTCCTCTTCAATCCGAGGTTCGACTATCAGCCGAACCCTCCTTTCCAGCACCTTGGAGTAGACTTTACCAGGCTGAGAAGTGTGATACCCCTGTAATTGGCACTGTAAAAAGCTCTGCCTGAGGTGTGAGTTGAAAGTTCGTCGGACAGGGGCCTCCACCAGACGTTCCCAATTTACGCGCACTACCCGTTTGGGCTTACCAGGTCTGTCCAGAGTCTTCCCCCACCCCCTGACCCAACTCACCACTAAAACATACGGCCTCGGATCAGATGAAACGATTATAAAATCGATCATTGACCTTTGGCCCAGGGTGCTCTGGTACCACGTACACTTATGAGCATCCCTATGTTCGAACATGGTGTTTGTGATGGACAATCCATGACTAGCACAGAAGTCCAACAACAGACAACCACTCTGGTTTAGATCATGGACTTGATGATTGAGCAAATATTTGAAGTAATAAAGTAGTTTATTTCATAATTTCCTCTAAGCTTATGCATGGATTCCTGTCTAGAGACTGTGGTTGGACTTTTGCGTGCGTGCAAGATGCGGGCTGTCCCTTTTACACAAATGTTGTTTCAGCTCTGTTACTAATTCAGCTGCCGGCTCAATTCCCAACCAATTCGGTGTCCGTACCATTTACACAGCATGATGAGGTGGAAGGACCGCGCAACATTCCTTCAACGGGCTGTGTGAAAGGCTCTTCTGATTTAGCAGTTGTGACTCTTTAAATTATGCCATATCATCAATGGCAACAATAGTTTGTGCAGGCGGACTTGAACTTAATGAAGACACAATAAATGGAAACCTCAGATACAGTCAGCACGATTGGTTTAAGCTTTTAGAAAGGTGTGCATATGTGACCGACACGGAGGGAATCATGTGCTTTACTAGTCCAGTCAGCTCATTCCTCTCCTTTGACCTTGCTTTCTCTTATTCCTTTTTTCCTTTGCTCTCTTTCTCTATCGCTCCCTCTGTCTACCTCTCTCAAAGGAAGTACATCTATAAATAACCTAGCTCTTAGCTGCCACACCCTTCCGTGATTTTTGTGTGTGAGATTTGTTTGCAGTACACAAACAAGTTAGACATGCATGCAAGCACCTTGCTTTCTGCGTGTCGACAGACGTGTGGAAATACAGCACTTTTTGAACGTGTGCTTCAGGCCACGGGTGTTGGTTTTTGTTGCCTTAGGGTGTGTGTGTGTGTGTGTGTGTGTGTGTGTGTGTGTGTGTGTGTGTGTGTGTGTGTGTGTGTGTGTGTGTGTGTGTGTGTGTGTGTGTGTGTGTGTGTGTGTGTGTGTGTGTGTGTGTGTGTGTGTGTGTGTGTGTGTGTGTGTGTGTGTGTGTGTGTGTGTGTGTGTGTGTGTGTGTGTGTGTGTGTGTGTGTGTGTGTGTGTGTGTGTGTGTGTGTGTGTGTGTGTGTGTGTGTGTGTGTGTGTGTGTGTGTGTGTGTGTGTGTGTGTGTGTGTGTGTGTGTGTGTGTGTGTGTGTGTGTGTGTGGTTTCAGTAGTATGACTCATCACGGCAGCAGGTGTCCTTTACACTCCACCCCTCCGGTTTTTCTTATTTTTCTCTTCACTACTTCTTTCTTTTCCCATATTTAACTCTGCTTTCTGTCTTTCCTTTATCCCCTTCCCCCAATTTGAAAGAAGCATCTAAACTTGCACACACGCACAGCATCACAGCTGGCCAGCGTGTGTGAGTGCCAGGCTTTAATCCCATGAGTATAAAGCTGAGTGAATGAGAGACATTGAGGACGGGGGATGTACACCTGGACAGGACTAGCCTTATATATAGCTGTCTAATGATGAATGTAAAGATCCATAGGTTAATCAGATATTCTGAGTTAACATCCTCTCAACTAATTTGAGACAAAATTGAAATCCGTCCATCGAATAAAAACTAATATTTATTTGAAACTTGCAATAACCAGACTCTTTTTGGCCACTTGGGGGCACTGGAAACCAGCTATAAACACAACAATGTGTTTGTTTACATGCAAACTAATAATCCACTATTATTCAGAATATGACAATATTCCAGATTAGATTTGGGTCACGTAAACAGCATATTCTGTTTGGATATTCCAATTAAGGACTTTTACAAATAAAGCTTCAGATTAAGACGTGAGAAGTGCCGGGATTATTCAGGTTTTAAAAGCGTTCTTTTGACAAGTAGAATATGCATCTCAACACGGTTTGTACCCCAGTTTGTGACAGTTACAGCTTCTTGCCGGTTAACGGTCAACTCTGTGCGCTGCTATGGTTATTTTACCAAACCAACAAGCTAACCGTTTCCAGTAAGGCTGCACGATTACGGCCAAAAGGATAATCACAATTATTTTGATCTTTATTGAAATCACAATTATCACATTTGTTTATTTATTTATTTTTTACAAAGTGGGCTAAATGTTCAGTTTAAGGCAAAAGCCACTTTTCACAAGATCTTTTATTAAAACAGATTATGATTAAAATTAAATGCAAAAACAGGGTTTCCTTCCCAGATTGAAAATATACAGCTGCAATACATGTTTACATGGAAATTATCTAAAATGCATAAAAAAATATATTTCTGAGGAAGCTCTTTTACTTGTTTTCAACAGTAACAGACTGATTAAAAGGGAGAGAAGGGGTGGGGGTGCGCGTATGGGTGCTAATGCCACTCACAGAGTGATGGCTGTTTCATTATGAATGGGTCCAGCACGGGTTGAATGGCGGGTCAGCAGAGTTACACACGTGTGTATGAAATGTCTGTATCGTCACTGTGCTGCATTTTTATGAACTATGATATTCTGGATCGAGCATACAAATTTGATCGTGGGAAGCGAAAATCGTGAATGTGATAAAAGAAAAAAATTAAATGCGCAGCCCTAGCAGAGCTGCAGTAGAGATGCAAGCCCCATAGAAAAGACCACATTTGTGTTCGGAAGGAGGAACGCACCTACTTTTAAACATTTAGGAAAGACTTGGATATTAACAAGTTTCTGGATTTGCACAAATATCGCAACACTAACCTTTTTCAAGAAAGTGGTTGAAGGAATGAAAAACAGGCTTTGTTTGCATGGTCAAACAAATCCGTAACCAGTGGAAAACTCTGAAAAAAATATCTATTTTGCACGACTGCATATAAATAGTAATATTAGTGGAATATTAATTTTCATTAGCCATGTAAACAGCTTAATAAATTGTCTATTTCAAAGTAAGGGCAAAAACCCAAATACAATGTGTATGTAAATGTAGTCATTTACGTATTATTATAATTATTAGCTTTTAATTTGAAATGGCGTACTTGCTACCAGAAGGTTGCTTAATTACACATTCAGCAGTTAGGAGCAGGGTGGGAAATTATTTTGCCCACCAGCCACAGTGGCAGGTAGATGCCCAATTTTACCAGCCATTTATATTTGTTACCCAGCCACTTTTTCCGAAATTCAAATTTATAAAAAGTGCAGTATCATATTTTGAATTGCTTCCATACATTATTTTGTTATTAATACATATTTTAGCTGCAAGGTTTTGAGGCAGTACCAACAATGGATACATTGTGCTTAGAGGTAAAGAGATGGGGAAGGTTTCTTTTACCATCTTCTGAGTTGATGATCTATAGCCACCATGGTTACCAAACATTTTCATTCCTAAACAGATTTGTCAAGCCCAAAAAAGCATTATTATGGCATACTTAATAAAAGATACACAGGTGTGGATGAAAAACACATTCTTCATTGTAGATGGATACAATAATCATCCTGGTATCCTCAAATTATCTGAAATGTCAACCTCATGGTGGCGCTAGAGGGAATATCAGGTGATTACGAAGTCAGTAGGATTTATCTGCTGGCTACCATAAATGTTTGTACACACTGTGCTCCTGGGGTCCCGCCGTCCCCAGCTGTATGGCACTGTGCTCCTGGGGTCCCGCCGTGCCCAGCTGTATGGCAGTGCACTTGATATGACCAATATGAATTGTTTGCATTTTGTGACAACGTGTAGGTTTGACAATAAGTCCCGTGCATTGGTTGGTCGTAGGGAAGGTAGGCTAACTATTCCCTCGTTTTCCGATCATCAATGCGTTACCGCTTACTCCGTGCAGGCCTCTTAACAATGGGGATATGTTGCCACACTTATTTTTTTCTGATCATTTTCCTTTTGTCTGTAACTCAACTCAACTACATATTGTCACAGACTAGCGCTGGAAACCACTAGACAAAAGTCTGGAGTTGACGGAAATATGCGTGGTGAAATTCCCAGCTGTAAACTGTTCCATTTTCCTTCTGTTATTTTGGTATTTGAATGTTTTTATTATGAAGCCGCAAAATCCAGATATGTTGGATTCATTAGCAGTAACGTAACGTGACTCCACTGTGCATTATTGTTAGCAACAGCACTCTTTGACAAAAGCTGTAGACTCCGTTACAAGGAATGTTTTACAATCAACCTGCCACTGTGGCTGGTATACAAGGCAAAGTCACCCGCCACTTTGAAAAAGTACCTGCCATTGGCTGGTGGCGGGTGCCTTATGCATTTATAAACACAATATAAACACAATATAAGAGCTGAAAGTCAACCAAAACAGTTATGTGCTTAGCAGAAAAGAAAGCCCACTTTAACTGTCCTGCAGGTTAAGTAAACTTCTCCACTGTCCATCCATGTTCTCAGTGTGTTCGAAACACTCACATGTGTGGCCAAATATGGATACATTTAGAGTGTATTTGCAGTATATATTAACAGTGTTAGATTTTTGACGTGAGGGAGTAAACTGTTTTGAGTTTTATCGTGGTAAGTTGATTAATTAAAACAAGTAGAGCATTTCCAGACAACTAAACTGAATAGAAAATGGAAAGGAAAGATTGTTTAAGGGTAGAGTTAAAGCAGCAGAAGAGAACTGAATAGATGGACTAAGGAGAAAGAGATGGGGAGGTGATGAAGACATTGAGGAGAGAAGTGAGGCCATGAAGATGCTAGGAGGGAGAGAGGGGAGAAGGCAGCCGTGTGTGTGTGTGTGCGTGCGTGCGTGCGTGTGCATGCGTGTGCGTGCGTGTGTGTGCGCGTGTGTGCACGTGTGTGCACGTGCGTGCGCGCCAGATGGCTCCAGCGTGTGGCGACCAGCCAGAGGAACAGGTGCAGGTCACATGACCAGCCGTTACCACGGAGATGGTGATTGCTTTTGGCGTGAGGATGAAAGGAGAAGGGCCCCAGGGACAGAGGGGGAGAGAGACGTAGAGAGAGGGAAGGAAGGAGTGAGGCACAGTGCAGGAGAGAGGGAGAGCGACATAGGCGTAGAGTAGTAGAGACACATCGGGGCATACAGTACTGCAAAGGGAGAAGAGGCAACACATAGGCTCACCATGAAAGTCGTACATTCATTTCTACTAAGTTAGTAGAGCAAATTATTCTATACCTATGGCCTAAATGTATACAGGTAACTGTATGTCTGTATTTTAAGAAATGAAACAGTTTAACTGAAGAGTTGGGTTGGGATAGCCCGTTCCATTGCGGATCCGGTTCCAGGTTTGCAACATACTTGTACTCGCAAAGCTCCAATGCTAACAAATCTGTTATGAAACCTCATGTCCTCTCGCTCTCTTTCTATTAGCAAAGGGCAGTGTATACAACATTTAGGTGGCAGGCTTTTATTTTTTAGCCAATAATGACCATCATTTTGGCCTGTTGAAGTGACATCTCCTGTGGCAGATTACAGCTGTAGCTAATCAATGTTAATCGCACAAGTCATAGGTAACTGAAGGCCATAACAAAACGGCAAAAGCCAGCAGGTGTTTGTTTGGTTTAAAAATCCTTTTCCCAAGTAAAACAAACAGTACTCTAATGTAAAGCCACTCTCATGGCTGCAAAGACTATGGAAAGAATAACCAGGGTCTTCTCATAACTTCAACTGAGTCCTAGAGTTCAAATAGTTAAACTTAAATGTACCTCAAACTGTATTTTATGTTTATCAACTTAATAGTTGTGAATTGGGGCCATCAGTATTTGGAGCAAGAAGCTGCAAAAAAAATGATGTGTATAACTTAGGCTAGCTACACCTTTCCCAGTATGACACGTATTGGATCAGCATTTTTTTCTGCTGTCTAATTTTTTGTTTGTAACTACAGGTTTAGTTACTTGAAAATGTTCAAACCTAGATTTAATACATGGATTTGAAAGGATTCAGATTTGATAAGTAGATTCCATACTGAGAATACTTGTCTGGCTATCACCAAGCCAAGCTCAATAGATTTGGGATTGAGCGTTGGTCTGGAGAGTCTGCTCTGTATTTTCTCTGAACAAGAGGCTTGACCAACGGGCATAGTTGAAATGACTCTGTACGCAATTGGATAGTCCTTCAACCAATCAAACGATCTGGGTGACGTAGAAGCGGCAACTGCATCAACGGTTTGCTGCGCTTTGGTGGCCGATATGTTGAATGTAAACAAGAGGCTGCTTGTTCGCTTCCCTATCGTCATTGTGTTAAACCCGCCAATAGCGCGCCAGGTAGATAAGCCAGTTTGATTGGTTCCTGCAAAATTTTGAACTGAAGGAGAATGAAACGTGCAGGTTTCCAGACCGAGCTGCAGGGTGAAATCATATCGCCCGCAGAGTGGGCGGGGTTTACCCGGTCTAATAGAATACTTTAGTCTCAACTCAAATTTTGGCGTTGCATAGTCTGTCCACCAGAGCGTGCTCTACAATGTCCCTATTTTGTTTTTTTAGTGTTTTTGTTCAAAGGACTTTTAAGTTTTATATCTTAAGGTTAATATTTTTATGCATATTATTCAGAGCTTTGACATATTTTGATGTTCCTTTGTTCTGTTGTGACAATAAAACAAATTATTATATTTTAGTGAGAAGTCATAAATAACTACAAATTACTAAGGTTAGGGATATCTGTTTTGTATCGCGTTTCTGGATGTAGGCTATATATATATATATATATATATATATATTTTTTTTTTAATATATATTGGCCGATCGGATTTTTAAATAACAAAATATTCGGTATCGGCCTTGAAAATCCTTAATCGGTCGGGCTCTAGTATTTGAAAATCAATATTTTGTAAAACTGCCTTTACAATATTATGTCTGATAGTGGTAATAGCAGTAAAGTAACGGATTACTACTAGACTGTGTGAGAGACAGATGAGAGCCGTGTGTCCTCTGGCCTTCCTCTGTGGTGTGTATGAGCACACACTTAGAGCCAGCTCCTCTTGCTTTCCATGCCACAGATTAGAGGAAGCCCGGGAGCCTTTCAACGCCTCCCCCTCCTCTTTCTGGGGGCTCTCTTTCCTCTGTCTGTCTGCCTGTCTCTCTCTCACTCACTCACTCACTTACTCCCTCCCTTGTGTGTCTCTCTCTGGGCCCCCCTTTCTCTTCCTCTCTGTGCCTGTATCTCTCTATCTTGCTCCCTCCGCCTCCTCAAAGTCTTTCATCATATTAACCCCCTGTGTGCCAGAGCCTGAGGCACACTAATGATTTCTAAGTGGGTAAATCAAACATGGCGACCGCCCTGGGACACACACACACACACGCACGCATGCACACACACTCACACACACTCACACACACGTAGATGTAGTTGCCTTGTAGTTGGTAAACTGTAAAAGAGGTAATGCCCTTTTTTTTCCTTCTTTAGTGAATATATAAAATGTTCTCTGTTCCTACAGCAGTAAGAAGGTTGAATCTGAGGGTGGGGCAAGCGCTGCTAAGAAGGATTCCAAGAGGAAGAGAGAGACGTCAGTCAACGAAGATGTGGAAGTGAAGTCTCCGCCCCCCTCACCTCCTGAAGATGATGACGACGACGGTGTACAGGTATGAGATGCATACGAGGAAAGCAGTGGTTTTGAAGCTTGTTTCAACTTTCCAGGCATCTGGGAAAAAACACCACAAAATAATCAAAGTCATTGCTAATATTGTGTTGCAGCAGAGTTTCTGGAAGCCCCGCAAAAAAAAGCAGAAGGCCATACAATCTTTGCACATCCCTCAGTGTCACAGCCTGTAGAGAGAGAACGCGCTAAGCCAGTAGGCAGGCTACTGTTTGCGTTGTAAACCAGCCTTGTTGACAGACCAAGAAGACAGGCCCCACTGCCAAGTTCACATGATGCACCATCAGCAACTTTTCAGCTGCTGCATACATTTTTTGTATTTCAAAATCTTTTTTCCCTGTTTTGTATGTAAGGTGCAGTTTGGCGGAACAAACAGAACTCCACTGTATCCCTCCTCAAACGGATCAATTTTTTATGTGCAAATGTAATTATGTGGGCCATGTAAACAGAGTAGCATCTGGCTATAAGCTGCATAACGAGTTGTGGCTCTTATTTAAATAGGAAAGCACCTTGCAGCAGTATGTCCTCTTTAGCCCATTAGAGTAGTTCTTTACACAACCTCATTATTGGAGGCCATTTTGAGCCAACTAATTGGGTGAACCGAATATGTATAACACTTTGGACCATATGGAACAGAATAATAAAAATGAAGTCTTTCTTGGAAGTCTCTTTCTTGGAAGAGGACAGCCTGGTGAATGAAAAGCATACACAGCCCTGTATTGTCATCCATCTCTGATTTTATTTAGTTTAATTTACTAATATATAGTATGTTTTTTTTTGAGTGTCAAACACATTCACACAACTCCTTTTTTGGAGATGGATCCTCCTTTGCTTTACAATTGGTGAACATTTGTAATGATGAATAAAAAAAAAGGGGCTGGGAATTTCTGGAAGGTCACAAAACTACAGCTGATGTCAGTTCCTCTGTCCAACAGAAGCGTCGTTCTAGCCGTCAGGTGAAGAGGAAGAGGTACACTGAGGATCTAGAGTTTCGGATCTCGGAGGATGACAGCGGAGACGACTCACCGACACCTAAGTCTCCATCACACCAACAGGTACAGCTTGGGTTGGTTTTGATAAGGGTATATGGCTATAGTCTGACCGTAAAAATCTTAAGACACGATAAAGTTGAATGACATGATTATGTAAACAGAAAGAAGCTATGCACATTATCGAGTACAATCAAGTACCGAAAGCTGGCGTCAAATATCTGGTCAGATTTAATCTAGTCTACCTAATCTTTAATCAGACAATTCAAACCTATATAATAACTATTTTTTAATCAGGAAATGTAGTTGCATGTACAAGAATGGTAGACTATCAAGGATGGCTATTTTTCTTCAGGAATACCTGAAGAAATGGTGAGTGTCAGTTGTTACTGTGCTTAAGGTATTGTAAAGGCAGTGTGTTTCACACTTTTGGGAGGGATTTTGTATCAGGCTGGTGATATTAAAACGTGTGACGGGCTGGATGAAGCGCAAACACGCTTGTTAAGTAGTTCTGTGTTTTTCCAGGATGTGGCCGAGGCTGAGGGGCCCGTTGTGGAGAAGATCATGGGCAAACGCACCTCCAAGAAAACGGTGAGATACACAGGGACACACAAACACCACGGACACTAATACAATACACAGAGATATGGACACACTGGCCCAAATCATAGTTTACGTCATCTGATTAGCCGCCGCTCCACAGCTGGCCTAAGCAGATTACACACAGAGCTCAGACAGCGTGTATTCACTTGGTAAGCGGAGACAAGTGTTTTTGTATTTCTATCTCTCTGTGTGTGTGTGTGTGTGTGTGTGTGTGTGTGTGTGTGTGTGTGTGTGTGTGTGTGTGTGTGTGTGTGTGTGTGTGTGTGTGTGTGTGTGTGTGTGTGTGTGTGTGTGTGTGTGTGTGTGTGTGTGTGTGTGTGTGTGTGTGTGTGTGTGTGTGTGTTTTTAGATGGCTCTTCTAAAGAAAGCTCATTCCTGAGCCAGCGCGAGCACATATAGTCACCAGCCAACGTTCCTTTGCGAGCCAGCTGCCCCCGTCCTCCTCCATACGCACACACGCAATCACTCGCAGCTCCATTCAGAGTTGACCTCAAGCTTGGCACACAGCCAAAACCACAATGCTAGCTACGCCAGACGCCAAGCTAGCGTTTCCTCAGGCTGTGTGTGATTGATGATTCATGGCATTACAGTAGTAGTAGCATGGCGGAGGGTGTGTGTGCGTGTTACAGTACTAATGGTGAATGGAAGTGGACGGCTGGGCTTGAAAGAGCTACTGTTGTGGTATTTCCCTTTCTCACACATACTTCGTATATGGAAAACATAGACCCGCTTCATCTTTTAGTGTTTGTGAGTTTATAAGGTACATATTTTGAAATGTATTCTTCTCTGACCATTCTAATTCTAGGTCAATCTTATTTATATAGCACATTTAAAAACAACCATAGTTGACAAAAGTGCTTAACAAGCTCAAAAACAAAATGATTTGAATACTTAAACAAATACAAAAAAAACAGTAGAAAAGGTCAAGGTGTCAGAACTTGACTTGAAAGCAATAGAAGTGTCCTAAGGACTTGAAAGTGTCAGCGGTCTGAGCAGTTCTTAGCAGTTTCTAGATTTTAAGTTGAGATTGTTCATATGTCTTCAGCAAAATGGCTGAGAGACTGAAAAGATATGAGTTACACAATACTTTCCCTTAGTGTGAAAATGTCTTGAAACTGGAATGCAGGCGTCTTCTGTGCCACCTATCCACCTGTTATATAACAATGACAAGCCACTTCCGCTCTTTCACTATGCAGTTGCTACATGTATTTATTATTAACCTTTTTTTATTTTCAGCTGGAGTCGGGGGAGGAAGTGGAGGTGGAGGAGTTCTATGTCAAGTTCAAGGGCTTGTGAGTAACAAGCTTTTTTCCCCTATCTACCTCTTTGTTTATTTAAGCTGCGTGCACAAATTTAACCACGTCTTGAAAATAAGTGTTTAACCACCATTTCCCCCTAGTAAAGCATGATTACCAGTGCAGTCTTAAATTTGCACTCATGCACTCTCTGGCTTTGTGAGACACTTAGTGTCTTTGTGTCTCTTGTGTCTCAGTTCGTACCTCCACTGTCGCTGGGCAGACTTGGAGGAGCTGGAGAAGGACAAGAGAATACACCAAAAGATCAAGAGGTATAGGGCCAAGCAACAACTCAACACCTTCATAACCGAGGTAAGACCTGCGCTCCACACTGTAATTAGCTGGGTCCTGATGTTGCACTGCTCTACAAGTAACCACACACAGGGGTCAAACCAATTGACTAATGGATTAAAAACCGCTCACTGCTGAGGATTTCAGAAAACCAGATGTCAAAATCCGGATTGTTTTTTTTTTTCCAGTCCTTCGTCTTTACTATCTTACTAAAATAAAATCATAATAGCTTTATACAGACAATAAGTGTCACTTGTACAATAATGTACAGTGACTGATCAGACCCCCAGCAATCACTGCTCTAGGTTGTTCAATAGATTCAACCTTTTGAATGAAGAACAGAAAAAGTAGACAACTTGACAAAAAATGCTAAAAACACATAACAGTTCTTGCATGTGAACAAGAAAAAATCTGGCCTCACCCCAAAAACATTCTTTAAGCCAACCTGTTATTAAACCGTCTCCCTGCTGTTAACCGTAAAACTCCACTTGCTTTCTCTCCAGATGGACGATGAGCCTTTTAACCCAGACTATGTGGAGGTGGACCGTGTCCTGGACATTTCAGAGAGCACAGATGAAAACGGAGAGGTGCTTTGATCTCTTCCTGTCATCTTTCATGGGTTTGAGCCTCACTTCTCTCCCTCTCTGCACACACTCACTAAACCTCCCTCCTCTTTCTGCGTGTGTTTTTGTGCAGACGGTGACCTTATATTTGGTGAAATGGTGCAGTCTGCCTTACGAAGATTCCACCTGGGAGCTGAAGGCTGACATCGACCAGTCCAAGATAGAGGATTATGAACACATCGCAGCACGCACACCCAACACTAAGAGAGTGGCAAGTAGCTCTGTGTTTTTGTGTGTCCATGAATGCTCGTTGGGTGCTATATGGGTCCCAGCCTCCTCCCAGGAGGCATGTGTTTGTGTGTGTGTTGGCCTTCTGCCTGCTGCATGCTCCTTCCTCTTCCAGATTTACAACTCCCTTAACTGCTCTCCACAGGGCCACGTTCTTGTGGTCTTACACACACACACACACACACAACCAGCTCTTGTGGCCAGGCCAAACCACTAACAGTGTGTTTAATGCTGAACAGAAGCAGCTGTGATCTTTCCCTCATCACTCCTTTCTCTCCCTGTGTCCATCTTTTAAACTACTGCCTACCGTTTGTTCGTAAGGACCTAGTGCTCTTTTTATGTCTTTAAAGTTTTATAAGATTGCTGGTGTTCAAATTGGCAACACTAGTGCTACCCCGCCATACTGAAGTCTTTCATATTGTCCACATCAGCGTTTTACTGGCGGACTTCAAGTGTAAAATATTAGCAGATTAAGCATTTTAGGCATTTATCTCCTCCTATACCGGAACAAGTCTACCTGAAAGGACCCTGTTTACTGTGAAATTTAGTGAACAGTGTCATGCAGTGAACAGTGTCTTGTAATAGAACAATGCCCCAATCAACAATCTTTATTCATCAATTAGTTGCTGTCACTCAATTAACGACTATTTCAACCATACATGGGGCAGTAAAACCCACTTTAAGCCCATCTACAGTATTTCAAAAAGCCACACCCTTACCAATGATTTGAAATGCCTCAATGACGTTTAATAAATAATTTGATGTGCGTCTAGGATCGGCCTCCTGCAGCCGACTGGAAAAAGCTGGAGAGCTCCAGGGAATACAGGAACAGCAACGCACTCAGGGAATACCAGCTAGAAGGCCTCAACTGGCTAACCTTCAACTGGTTCAACTCGTAAGTCACCATTCCCTTTATTTAGTTAGAATTACTCCCTAACTGCTACTGCCAGCGTCTACATGTGTTAGCACCCTATTTAATAGTCTTAAGTGGACATTAAGTGGCCATCTAGCATAGTGTGGATCAAGTTTTCCCACTGGTGCAATCCATGCATGAAATGTGTGCTCTGATAGTATCACTAGAGTCTGTAGACGAACGGCTTCATTCAGTTAGCAAAATAGGAAGATTGTAGTTGAACTTAAGTCTGAGGACATGTACATTATTCTTCGTTCTTCATGTGCCCCAAATCTTACTGTTTGAGGGTGAATACTAGTTATTGACTTTCTGGAATATCATGGAAGTTTCAGAGATGTATTTCAGGTCTGGGAAGAACTGAAGGAATTCAATCAGGTCTCTGAGTATGACCGATCATTTTCCAACTTGTCTTGCATGTTTTTTGCATTAGTTTGCTGGAGTAGAAAAACAGACTGCCTCACCCCTTTGGAAAAGCACCATTAATAAACCAAAGGGGAAAGATCGTTTAAGTCATGGGCGCACATTGATTACTCATGTAAAAATCATGGAATTTACATCAGGAACACAGTGAGAGTGGTCTGTGGTAACTGACATGCAGGCATTGCGTTCTTTTCAGGTTTAGTGACACAGAAATACAAATACAGGTCCTACATGCACTCCTCCTGTTTTTAGCCTCTTGTTCACTTTGTCCACATCATTTGTCCACCACAGACGTAACTGTATCTTGGCTGATGAGATGGGTCTAGGAAAGACCATCCAGTCCATTACATTCCTCTATGAGACTTACCTGAAGGGTGTTGAGGGGCCATTCCTGGTCATCGCCCCACTCTCCACCATTCCCAACTGGGAGAGAGAGAGTTCAGGACCTGGACCGAGCTCAACGCCGTGGTCTACCATGGAAGCCAGGCCAGTCGCAAGACCATCCAGGCCTATGAGATGTACTACAGAGACGCACAGGTAAACAGGCTGAGACAGGACTCTACATTTTTGATTTCCAGGAGGAGAAAAGAGAGGTTTGTTTTAAAAATACTCATATTTATTTTGACACTGTCTTTGAGGGTAATCACCATCCAGTGTCAGACGCAAAAAGGACATCTGTGCTGACAAAATTATTGAAAAGAGTAGTTGGTTTGTTTCCTTTGTGGCTGAATAAATCATAAAATATTCAGTTTTGAATGACAAAAGATTGCAAAGCCATAGGTTAAAAGGCTACTGGAAACGGTCATCAGCTCCATACCACAAGAGCATAGCTGGATGGGCTGTCTGGTTGGATTTAACCTGATCAACAACAGTATCGATCTCAAATTGTTTTAAGGTGTTTGCCAACTTAGTCTTATCCAGGCCTTCTTTATACATATTTCTATTTACAATAAGTGTAATTAGGTGTTATCAAAATATGCAGATAAATGTCAGGCCAGTTTATATCACTTGGAATGTGATTAGTCATTTATGCAGCTCAGATGGTCCTCAACCTAAATTGTAGCAGTGTGAAATAGACTAAGGAACAGAATATGAACTGTTCTCCTTTTTAAGAACGATCACTGGCGATGCATGGTATTAGCAGGTCTGTATGAGAAATGGTTAGGATGATGTTGCTGTACAGTAGATGGAAGAAATGAGATTCTGTGAGGCAGTCAGCAGATCTGAGCACCTTCGGTCAGAGGAACTCTGCCGTGTAAGCTCCTAACAGTCCTCTAGCTGTAAGCCATGTACTATAAGCTCTTATTGTACAATGCTGCTTACATCTCTCAGTGTAACCTATTTCACAGGGAGCCTGTGAAGAAAATAAGCTGTAGTAGCAGTGTCCTTGCTTGCTGTTCCCTAAACCAGGTTGAGGTAATCCTCAAGGTCGCAATGGAAGATGTGTTCTTTTCTCCTGTACTGCCTGCTTCACCCTATACCCTTCATTTAGACACAACAGGCTCAAGAACTTTTATACATCAGTCTATTCTGTTGGTAAACCTAAATCAGTGTGCTGCCAATTAAGGTCTGGATTTGAGGATGTCTAGGTTGTTTATTTCTGCCATGTCTTAGATGGCTATAATATAAAAGGTGTGTTTTGTGTATTTGTCATGGTTTGAATAAAGAAAATAGTCACACAGCACATGAAAAAATGTTTTGTAGCACAAGATGTTTGTAACTGGTTGGTATTACTATATTTTCTACAAAGATGATCATACCATAGTTAACTATAGGCATGAGACCAAATTTTTTTACACATTTATACAGCTGCTGTGGTCCACAGTCGATGCTTTTTTACTTTTACCGTTTCCTTCCCAAATCCACAGCATGAGACAATAAAGAAGTTAACTGACAAAAACATTTGATTACTCTTGTTGACCTTAATTCTCTTCCTTTTTCTTTACTTTTTTTCCCTTACACTCCAGGGTAAGATAATAAAGGGAGCGTACCGTTTCCACGCGGTGATAACAACCTTTGAGATGATTCTGACGGACTGTCCGGAGCTCCGCAGCGTGCCATGGCGCTGTGTGGTGATAGACGAAGCCCACCGACTCAAAAACCGAAACTGCAAACTACTGGAAGGACTCAAAATGATGGACATGGTGAGTGGTGGCCGGGGAAAGAGAAATGCAGGAGTTGGGAAGAGGCTAGTGGTTGCAACCGATTATTAGTCATCATCATTTTAATATAATACCCATCTTCTTCCCTTTGGGGGGTTAAAGTTCTGAAGACATCCTGCTTTACATTTTAGAAACTCTAATTTTCTCTTTCTTGTCTGTCCCTCCTTCTCCAGGAGCACAAAGTTCTGTTGACAGGAACTCCTCTCCAGAACACAGTGGAGGAGCTCTTCAGCTTACTCAACTTCCTGGAGCCTGAGCGATTCCTGTCTGAACAGACATTTATGACGGAATTTGGAGACCTTAAGACTGAAGAACAGGTAAATGGAATGGAAATTAGAGGGCTTGTTTTCTTTTTTAACTTCCCAAGCGTCCTAAATTCCCCACTGAATGAAGTGTTAACTTTGCGTCCGTGTGTCCCAGGTTCAGAAACTGCAGGGCATTCTAAAGCCCATGATGTTGAGAAGACTGAAGGAGGATGTGGAGAAGAACCTGGCTCCTAAGGAGGAGACCATCATTGAGGTAGGGCTGATGTCTCATTATCGAGGTCAAAGATCTCAATGTTGGTGTCTTACTTATTCTGGTGAGGTTTTCAAACAAACAATAAAACTCACTGAATTAATCAACTCTTGTTGTCAGGTGGAGCTGACCAACATACAGAAGAAATACTATCGGGCCATTCTGGAGAAGAATTTCTCTTTCCTGTCCAAAGGAGGTGCAGGAGGAGGAGCAGGAGGAGGAGGAAGTGGGGGCGGCGGCGGAGGAGGTGTCCCCAACCTCCTCAACACCATGATGGAGCTGAGGAAATGCTGCAACCACCCCTACCTCATAAATGGTGTGTACACATACACACACACATGCTTCCAAAAAATCAACTAAAGTATTAAGATTCTGCAAACCAAACTTTAAATGTTCCAAAATCATCTTCTTTGTTTCATCATGAACCTAAATTGTTTCCCCTGTCCAGGAGCGGAGGAGAAGATCGCAGAGGATTTTAGGGACTCGCATGGTGGCAGGGCAGACATACCGGACATGGCGCTCCAGGCCATGGTCCAGGCTGCTGGCAAGCTGGTGCTCATTGACAAGCTGCTGCCCAAGCTGAAGGCCGGCGGACACAGAGTCCTGGTGTTTAGTCAGATGGTCCGCTGTCTGGACATCCTGGAGGACTACCTCATCCAGAAACGGTGAGAATAGAGACGCATGAAAATTACTAGGGGTGGGAATCTCTTGGCACCTTTCGATTGCAGTTCAGAGGCCAACGATTTGATTCTAAACCGGTTATCAATGCAGCTCGATGCAACAAATTTTTTTAATGTACATTTCCATGCGTGATTTAAAAAAATTTTGTTTGACATATATAATCTTTTTCAAACAAATTATGAAAATTCATTTTGATGAATAGTTTTGTCTACTGAGGTTTTTTATTTTGTAGTCATTCCAGGCTTAAGCCTTAAACTTATGCTTGTGAAAGTCCCCTTCTCTCACAGTGATCTTCCAGGTCAGAGGCTGTCATGTTTAAAGGTGGAGAATTTACTTCTTAGAACATAAAACATGAGGTGGTCAGATGTAAAGTGATAAAGTAGATCAACAGCCTTTGTGTTTTGCCTAATAATTTTGTCTTATTAGATGATGATGATGATGATGATGATTGACTGTGTGTGTGTGTGTGTATATATACAAAATGTATTTTCTTTCTTCTTTTGACCATTTTTGTCTTTTTTTCTGCACTCTTGCCTAAACTCTAAATAGTTGTCCATTACCCCATCCAATTTTACTTACTGTTTTCTGATTTGTAGCTGTCTGGAGACAGTAACTTTTAAATAAAAATTAACACATTAAAAAATAATAATAGATTATTTACCTATTATATACTGTATATTCCTATCCCTTTCCTTTCTTCAGCTGTCCTGTAAATAAAGGCCTAAAAATATAAAAAAATGGAATGTCCTGATGATAATAATACATTGAATATGTATAGTGCTTTTCAAGGACCCAGAGTCGCTTTGGGTCCTCTAAAAATAACAACTGATAGTAACAATTGATAGTATCTGCTGGTACTGAGTCCGATCAAATACACAACACAGCGGCCACTCAAGCTACCTGAAAATGAGATATGACCAAACTTAATTAATTAATCTGAAAAGAAATGTTTTGTTAAAGATGCTCCGTATACACAGTACAGATGAATATAAACATAGCTGAAGCTATGCAGTGTTGATTAAATATGTAAATATGACACTTTGAAATAACAGCTGTTAAATGTGGTGCACCTTATTTTCACCAGCTGCTCTTTTATCCAAATTTTGGAGGTGCTGGTTCCAAATTATAGTTAATCATTTTTAATTATTCACATGATGTATATGAAAGTGTAACTAGGAGAATGTATCGCTGAAATTGTCCTATAACTCTGTGTCCAGATATCCCTATGAACGTATAGACGGCAGAGTTCGTGGTAACCTGCGGCAGGCAGCCATCGACCGGTTTTCCAGACCTGACTCGGACCGTTTTGTCTTCCTACTGTGTACAAGAGCTGGGGGACTCGGCATCAACCTGACTGCAGCAGATACCTGCATCATCTTTGACTCTGACTGGAATCCTCAGAATGACCTGCAGGTATGAACCTCACAATTCTTTGCCTGGAGGATTTTTGTTGTGTAATGATTCTAGTAGTGCTTTTGTGACCTTTTGATTAGCTACAGCATGGCACTGTTGAGGGCCTACTGTGGAGTCCCGACCTGCTTCTGGGTGGCAAGTTTGGAATTCCAATTGTCTGCTGGATGTTACAACTCTGCCAGCCACATTTAACTGTTTAACTGCTGTAACCCCATATCTCCAGCTGAATATACTCATGTGGACTGAACACAGTATTAAGTGAAATTCTGAATGTTTTCTCCTCCAGGCCCAGGCCAGGTGTCATCGTATCGGCCAGTCCAAGGCAGTCAAGATCTACCGTCTGATCACAAGGAACAGCTATGAGCGGGAGATGTTTGACAAGGCCAGTCTAAAGCTGGGGCTCGACAAGGCCGTCCTCCAGAGCATGAGTGGACGAGAGAACGCCAACAGCGGGGTGAGACATATCACACACACTCATGCATCCAATATCTGCCTGATCCCTTTTGTTAGAGCGCTGCAGGGGGAACAAAATCAGCGAGCATACCTTACAGACACAAACTAAATTTAATAGTTTAGCTAAAATATTTTTACTGTATTTGTATGCTCATTGATAACTAAATATTTGTCAGGGAATTAAATGTTTTGTTTCTGGTCCAGGTCCAGCAGTTGTCCAAGAAGGAGATTGAGGACCTGCTGAGAAAGGGAGCGTACGGAGCTCTAATGGACGAGGAAGATGAAGGCTCAAAATTCTGTGAGGAAGACATTGACCAGATCCTCCAGAGACGAACACACACCATCACTATAGAGTCTGAAGGAAAGGGCTCTACCTTTGCTAAGGTCAAAACTTAGCCTAAAAACTATTTCCTCCTTTACTCTTATACAGTCTATTCACACTGTATGTCAAGTTTGTAATGTGTGTCAAAATAATAGCGATTACTTGGCATTGACAAACATGTTTTTCATTTGTCTGCAGGCCAGCTTTGTTGCAGCAGGTAACCGGACAGACATTTCTCTGGAGGATCCAGACTTCTGGCAGAAATGGGCCAAAAAGGCTGAGCTTGACCTGGATGCCATGAATGGACGGGTACGACACACATAATGAAATATGCATGCACGTTCAACTAGACATACCTACTGTAAACACAAGTACCTTCAATGTAAAACCATCAGCAAAGAAAACCGGATGATATAGCTATAGAGACAGAACAATCACAATGTGCTTCTAAATACTGTGCTTTCAAAGTCTTACACAAACATGCACACACTTGGTTGTGTCCCCTTATGGAAATGGGGACTAGCATTGGTAGTAATTAGTTAGTGCTATCACCACAAGCTAGGAGGAGGGGGGGAGAGACAGATCAGGAGGGAAGCAGGGAGAGAGAGAGAGATTAATATTGACAGTTGGGAATCTCCTCTTTTCCTTAATTACCCATGTTTCCCTGCTCTCGTGTGTGTGTTTGAGCGAGAGAGAGTAAGCTGCTTAGCTCCACTTAACAGAGCACAGATGCCTGGAGGGTACAGAGATATCACTTAGGCTAGTGCTCACACACACGCACAGAAACACTAGCTCACTCACATTCTTACACACCCATTGACTGCGCCGCTAACAGGCATCTTTTTATATTCTTACATTCCGTTCCCTTCTATATTTGGTCACTTTTTTATTTGTGTATTTGTCCCTCTTGGTTTCTTCATATCCCTCTCCACTCGCTGCCTCTCTTGTGGAGGGCCCTCCACTGGAACACTTAATCCAGCTTTACGAGTGTGAATACGGGCCGCTCCCCTGGGATTTCTTATTGTGTGATGATAAAATGGAGATGACTGCAGCACTCTGTGATAATTGTGGAGCTAACTACTGCCATGTTTGTGCATATTAATCTACTTGCACAGGAAAAAAATATAATTAATTGAACAAAAATATAATTCATTAGACAACATAATTAATGGCGGTTTGTTTAAGCTGGGCAGAAATTAACTCGCCATCAAGAATGAAGCACAGGGCAAAATATCCAATTAATCTGATTTTTTTTTTTTTTACGGAAGATGCCATGTATTCACATGGTTCACACTAGTCATCGAAGTCAGACTATACAAGCTATGTGCAAATGGGCTACTTCACAGGAGTAAAGCAGAAGGCACTTAGCATATTGTTGATGATTTCAGGCCATCTGTAATTGAAACTAGGTTTTTTCAGTAAATAAAAATAAAAGTACATCTAGGCTATAAAAGTACACATACTAAACATTTTCATTGCATTTATCTCCAGAACACACTGGTGATTGACACACCGAGGGTGAGGAAGCAAACCCGTCACTTCAGCAGCGTCAAAGAGGATGAGATGCTCGAGTTCTCTGAGCTGGAGAGCGAGGACGACGAACCGAGCAAACCCTCATCCAAACCACGACGGCCCCAAGACAAAACTCAGGGCTACCCCCGATCTGAGTGCTTCAGAGTGGAGAAGAACCTGCTGGTCTACGGGTCAGTCTCATATTTGTTTATTTAAAAACCAGACTAAGAACAATGTTGACTACTGGTTTATTTACAAAAATTGATGTATTATTTTAAATATGCACAGATGACTCATATAGTCATGTGACATGTGTAGATACTTCCCCAGGAGCAGGTATGAATGGTACAAGTATGACAAAGGGTTGTGTGTGAACAAACCCTCACTGACGTTCAATAGAAAAGGAGAAGAAAACCTAGTTAGGTTGTGGAGCCTGGTGGGTTATGTTCATCACTCAGCTAATGTGTGTTAATGAACGCGCTAATGGAGACACTTGCACATTGAGTGATTTAGTAGACCCATCCTTGCGCTCAATGTCACAGCAACTAATGAGAGGGGCCTGTAAACACACAAACACACCTATATACACCAAGCGTGCTTTTTCTATTTCACACAAAGTGACTTTGGACAGCATGGCACTCACATGCACACACTTGACTATTGTTAAGCATGTCTCTCTCACACACACACACACACACACACACACACCTTCAGTTCACTCAAATTCACTTTTTAGGCACCTGTATTTTCCTATTCCTTCAAAATCCTGCTTTTCAGGAAATGCCTTTTATGCGCGCCATATAATTGCATTTGAGATGTAAAGAAAAGTGTTTAATTTGAGTGTCATGTGCATTGACAAAATAAGATTTTAACTTGGACTAGTGCTAGTACACCATAACAGCCTTCAAAGTCACAGATACAAGTACACCATACTGCACACAAAGACAAATTGGCACACTTAACCACAGACACGGATTATTGGGTGAGCTCGTCAATTCACATGGTTGATTTGGTGTGTGCAAGAAAGAACAGTGGTGCTAGTGAGATGTCAGCGTTGTTACTGTTACAGTCTAGTCTTGTGGCCCGAGGCTGTAGGACATAAAAACACACTGTCTGACTGGGCCTGTCCTCTCCGCTTTGTGCTTTGTTGTCTTTTCCCATCATCCATCTCTCTCTCACTCGCCCTCGTCTACCATTTTACCCTGTCTAAAAATCATTAAGTAAGACTGGTTCACATGGTTCAGTGAAGATTTGGAAGCAGCAGTGGAATTTGTTTTTAGCTGAGAACAAGACAGCCTTCAGGATCGCTTGCTCTATGAAGGTGTGGGGGGGTGTTGGGCTGTGATCCATGATTGCACACACAGAGGGAGGCCTGCGTGGCACTGGTTAGGGTTACAGTTACATTACAGTTAACGGTTAAGTCAGTTAACTGGTAAAATGCATACGCAAAAATAACATAAATGTACCACTATACAAAATGACAATTTAGAAATGACAATTTAAGACTTTGAGTGCTTTGCATTGCAATGTGCATTATAGTGTTGTTTCCATTGCAAATGTCTCTTATGTACTATAACATCAACGCATTGGTGTTTATTTACTGTTGGTTAAAAAATGTTTTTTTCTTTTGTAGAGGAAATTCAATACATTTTCTAAATTTGCTTCTTTTTTTCTAGAATGATAATGATATATACTGGCAAACAAATGTGTATTAAATATTCTATTTAATAGGATGGGTATATCCATTTTTTCTTTGTCTATTTTTAGTTGGGGTAGGTGGAGTGACATCCTTGCTCATGGTCGCTTTAAGCGCCCCCTGAAGGAGGCAGATGTGGAAAAAATCTGCAGAGCCCTTTTGGCCTACTGCCTGCTGCATTATCGTGGAGATGAGAATATCAAGAGCTTCATCTGGGATCTGATCACCCCAAGTGAGGACGGGACTACCAAGACGCTGACCAACCACTCTGGTAACACTAACACACACTCACACATCAAAGAATCTAAGAATGACATAATTTAGGAGAATCTGAATTCACTAATAATGTTACTCTCAATTTAAAAAATTATATATTGCTTAAAATGTTTCTCTTGAAGCACTGATGGTTGAGAAAGTAGGCAGTAGTGTTGGGTGGTAATTGGAATAATACCAGGGTATTTGGGCGCAAGTGAGTTGGACACTTAAAAGAAATCTGTACTGCGATACAAAATCCTCATACGAGAGTCCTGTTGAGCGCCTGCCTTGTGCTCTTTCATTAGTCAGACCCCTCTATCATTTCATAACTTGCAATTCTATGACTTTCTGATACCAGAGTTTTGGTGTAACTCAACAATACTTCAAAACTTATTAGAACCTTGTCGAAGTAAGATATTTGAAGGAAACAAGATTCAAATCAGACTAGACATTTAATGCCATATTATGGTAGCAACACATTTTGGGTACCTCATACTGTTAAATACTGAGGCCTTATCCCAGCCAGTGCTACGTCATTTAAATAACTAAACCCAGCAATATAAAGGATTTTTCTTATTCTGCCGGCCATTTGTGGAACATGTTCTGGAAATGTTTGAATAAGGTTAAATGGTTGTCATTTGCGGAGGCCCATGAACATTGTCTAAGCACCCTTTCTTTCTGTCCCTCTCTCTCTCCAGGTCTCTCTACTCCAGTCCCTCGGGGCAGGAAGGGCAAGAAGGGGAAGCCCACAGCCCCGCCTCCGCAGACTCCCCGAGCTGATTGGCTTGCCAGCTGCAATCCTGACCACTTATTGCAAGAGGATAGCTACAAGAGACACCTGAAACATCACTGTAACAAGTAGGGCTTTCTCATTTTCACACATGTACAGAGACTCACCTGAAACACCATGGTAGCTAGTGTCCAACATATTGCTTTTGATTTTGTAGGGGCCATCAACAGTTTAGGAAAGGAGCATTGGTGAAAGACTTCATATAGTGGAAATGTTCATAAATTCCAAACTAATTGATGGAGCTGTTGCTTTAAAACCAGAACATGGAAACAAGTGGCAGGTGTAATAGTTTTTTTTTCTCCACAACCATACACACAGCACAACTTAAACGGACGCAGCCTCCCTGTCTTCCTCCCCACACACACACACACATACATACACACGTTTGTTTGCTCTGTGGTCAGTTCTCTCTCCTGTTGTCAAGGAGATATGCTTCAATTTCAAGATTTTTTTTTTCTTCTTGAGGGGGAAGTTTTGTGTGTGTGTGTGTGTGTGTGTGTGTGTGTGTGTGTGTGTGTGTGGCTGGCTGGCTTTGTGCCAGGCCAGGTGCTAGGCAGGCAGACCTGTTGGAAGTGGGTGAAAGACGTACACACACACATACACACACTTGGGGGTGATTATGTGGTGCCATCTGCTAGGCTGGAGCACAGCGTTGTGTGGCTAATCAGGCCTGGCACATTGATGGATGAGCTCCCACAGCCTGCCAACAAACACACACGCTGCAACTTGTGATGCTATTGATGCACAAACACACACACACTGCGGAATGAGTTGCAAGTGACTTTATACCCTTCCCCCCCATCTTCGATTCCTCTCCAAACTTTCTTCCTTCCCTTCCAGTGCCGCTCTGTTCTTTCCATTCTTTTTCTCTCTGCTCCTCCCTGTGACCCGCCCCCCCCACCCACCCACCCATCCTGAACCCCTGCCTCTCCTCCCCTGTCTTCTGTTCCATCCGCTGTTATTGGCATTAAATCCTGGTGACAAATCTGGTGACAAATGTTTACAGTGAAACAGATCTCCCAGATAGCAGCATTTCCAATGTCAGAAGATCAAATCTGACTCGCATTCATGAGCAATGACTCAACATTGAGAAGACAGATGAACTCAGCCTTACGCACTCTCAGGTACCGAAATTTGGCACCATTTGATTTAACGTGACTCGGTCCTCGTTAGTACCAACGTAATTCGGTCGGTACCCGACCCTATGAAAGACTAACTCTAAGAACATCAGTAATTTGTAATTTGACAGCAATTGTAGAAATTCTATAAAATATAATAATATAATAAATAAATAAATAAAATATAGAATATAATAAATATGATCATGTTCTTAGTGCTTCAGCAAACTACACCTTTCCATTTAATAGCTTATCATTTGCTAGAATCAGTCCAGTGGTAATAAAATATCAGACGCATTATTGGGGAATTTTACAAATACATTGGACAATATAACCTGCTGTATTGTTTTGACAAATTAATTGCATTAGATGATTAGTTCTCAAAATTCATTCAATTCGGGAATTTTCTTTTGATTACTAAAGGTGCACTATGTGATGTTGGGTGACGTTACTTCTTGTTGATGTTTGAAGTATTTTCAAACAAAACGAGACTAGCTTGCCACTCCCTCCTCCCGTTCCCTCCCCCTCCCTTCTGTGTTTCTGTGCACTAACCCCCCCACCCCCAAATCCTTATTGTCTGTTATTGGCTGGAACGATTAGAAGACTGTTTGTGTATGCTTCATGGTGCAGGTGGGCAGTTTGTTTTTGTTGCGGTTTGTAGACCCTGGGCTGTCTACAGAGACCGTGTTTTTTTTGTTGGTTTTTTACAGTGTGTTCTGGCAACAGGCAGCTCGTGGATAGCGAGATGTTTGCTGTATGTAACGAAAAAATGTTGTAGCCTAAAACACTCGTGACATTGCTTAGAGCTCCTTTTGAGAAAATCTGAGGTTTATTCAGTGCTAAAAAATGTAGTCGCAGCCCCGGGTAATCTCTAGTCTGTGTTGAACTAAACCAGACAACTCTACTAAAAGGACAATTTTACCAACTTGACTTTGTTCTGCAGGGTGTTGCTCAGGGTGAGGATGCTGTATTATCTGCGACAGGAAGTCATCGGCGACCAGGCTGAACGTACTCTGGAAGGAGCTGACGCCAGGTTAGTAAACACTTCTTTCAGTGTCTTCTCTTTAACCACTTCTTTCCATGCGTATAGAGAGCTGATTACAACATAGAAGGCAACTTTATTTTTCCTTTTCTCTTTTCACATTACTTCACTCACATTACTTAGTTGTCTTTGTAAGTGAGCCTTTTGCTGCTCAAGTAGACTATTCAGTTCCAGTTCTGTTTACAACACACTAATCATAGTCCCACTCTCACAGACGTCTGGAGATCTTTAAAACAAGATCTTACATTTTTGTTTGTAATCTGTTGTATTAACCCTGTCGGCCCGCGTTTGTCGTATATGATGAAAGACACCAAAAAAGGCATCTCCAATTCATATTTTAATCATTTTACAGTCATAAGAGTTAAAGACTTGCAGTCTTTTCCAGCTAAAAGCTAACACCATGGCTGTCACGGTGGTGTCTTTGTGGCCCCTACAGGAGGAGTTATATCCAGCCTGGAACTTATGCCTTTTTTTAGGGTATTTGAGCAATAAATCCAAAGTCTTAGATCAAAGATCAATCCACTTTATGTCCATAATTTATGAATTTTCGGAGACGCTTGTTTTTGTCTTGTAAACCAATGGAAGGCAGGTCCGTCACACATTAGGCCCATATAAGGCCGGCAATTCGTCATCCGAGGTACAACAAAGATTGCTTATAGTGAGGAGAGATCACTCAAAGTCTAAATAGTAAGATGTAAAGATTTTCTAAACCGTTCTACAGAGAAGAATAGCATTACTGTTTTAAGTCTTGGCATGAGTTTGGGCCTTGTTTGAAGAAATGAGAATTGAGATTCAATATCTATTTTATTTGTCTTTATGGTCCTAAAACCTTTTTTTTAAATTCATGTGACCTCACTGCAGCAAAAATATACTAATAGCCCAGTTTGTCCTGAAAGAAATGATGTTTATAGATTGACTGTGGACAACAGGGTTGATGTTTTACACGCTTTTATAGAAAATAAAACCAGATGGACCACGAGTTGTCAAAAATACCTGAGGGTGCAGAGGGTTAACATCACTGATTTAAACAAGTATGGACAGAAAACAAAACTAGTGTTCTGTTTCTGTGTTTTCAACCCAGAATGGCTGCCTCTGGCTTTGCAAGTCTTTCCAACATTTTGAGAATTTGTAACTTGTCCAGACCTCCTCAAGGGCCCATAAGTTTGGCAACCTGATATTAATTCTGAACCCCCAAATGAACACATCATCCAGCAGAGGATTGTTCCTTGAATACAACATACATAATATTTACAGTCAATTTGAAGGCTTTCATGTATTGGGTGCATAATGAAAGTGAGTTGAGAGATGGATATTTATATGAATGTGTGATGAATTATTACTAAAGTGTATTTCCATCTGTTCTAGTGGCCTCTTTGGCAGGGTTCTTTTCATTCTGACAAAAAAAAAACTTGTTTCTATCAGGGGAAAATAAGCTTTCTATCTCAGTTTTGACCCATTTTAGAGTTGTTGTTTTTTTCCACATTGACGAGCTATTGTCACTTGGCACAAGGCCTTACGGTGCAAGGTTGTGGATGTGAAGGTTTGCTAAACTGTTTTCTTCATCTCACCCTGACAACTCCTAAACTGCTTCCCCTGTCTTTTTCTGTCACACCACACGTTTCTTGCCATCTGTCCATCTCTCCCTTCTCTCTGCAGTCCACTTTAGTCTCATCTCCCATCCCCCTCTCATCACCCTTTCACCCAGATGTGATGCATTTATAATGTGGAGCATGTGCACTTGCGTTGATCTCTCCTACTCCCTCCCATCTCTTTCCCATCCTCCGTCTCAATTGTGTGTGTGTGTCTCAGTCATACGGGGTGCCATCGTGCCAACATATGCCAGGGGGATTTAGCATGCCAGTCTTGGCGCATGTGTGTGTGTTGCCAAGGCCAGGCATGCTGCTGTTTGCAGAGATAAGGGACTGTTTCCCTGGTTTCTCCTCTCCTCCTGTCACCTTCCTGTCTTTCTGCTTCTATTGTGTATTGTACCCTTTCTCTCCATAACTAGCTGGAAACACCATTTTCTACCTTCTTCTTTCCATAATGGAGGATTATTTTTTTCCTTTTTTGTGCCACAACAAATAATGTAGCTTGCTCATTATAACTATTGTCAGTTTGTCATTTACATGCATGAAGAATTCTGATCTTGACCAAATGGTTAGTTGGACTTTTTGTAATTTGAAAAGATGGGTCAAAGCAACACACAAAGGACATTAGGCGTTCTGTTTTTCTGTACCGGTCAGCTTTCTTTCTCCAGCATCCGGAAGAATCGCAACCCTCGGTACTATAAATAACTAGTACCGTCACGTTTTGGGAATTTTGGTGCAGAAGTACCGGTTCTCGTAACTTCCCTATACACATTATTTTTTCCATATCCATCAACTGTAATGCTTTAGACAAAAATGGATGATTCACAGAAATAGCAATGTGCTGTTTTAGTTTAAAGGAAAAGTCAAAATGTGAAGTAGTACTTCACATATGGCACTGGGTGACATAGAAAAGAATTATCAAAATATAACATTGGCTTCTAGAGAAGGGATTTGAACTGTGATTTGCTCATTCTCCCAAAGTCAGGGTTAAGCCACTAACCAGCTGTACAGGTAGGTATCGTCGGGATTGTTTCTTCATCTTATCAATATTCTCATCAGTTCTTTTTTATAAGTAAAGAATTTTTTTTTAAAATTATTAAATTTTTTTTAGAAGAATTAGAATTTCCGGTTACACTTTACTTGTAGGTGTTTACATAAGAGTGACATGACACTGTCATGAACATACTATAAACATGTCTTAAACGTTTATGGCATAACACTTCTAACAGTAAAGTTTAGATTATTCCTTTTCCTGTAGATTTTGTAATTTACTGCTCTGGGAAGGCAACATTTTGAAGTTTATTCATAACATAAAGACACTTTGGGGATCTAGCCCAACTGAAACTAATTCAACATTTTAACAGTTTAATTTATCTGTGATTTTATGTTCATTTCTGCCACAGTGAGCTGGACATCTGGATTCCCCAGCCGTTCCATGCTGAAGTCCCAGCTGACTGGTGGGACAGCGAGGCAGATAAATCCCTGCTCATCGGTGTCTTCAAACACGGTAAGAAGCACACACACTTCAGCAAGCTCATACACCTACTGTACATTTAGGTCCACATCTTGCAACATGGCAGCCTATAGTGCATTATGAATACAAAATGAACCTCACACACCCACAGATAACATGTCAGCACCTTCTGACACACTCAGACACACGCAGGCATTCACATTCACATCATTTAAACTGGGTGAGGGCACACAAATATCCCACCCACTTCTGTTGCCACCGGTTGATTGCTGTTGCTATGGTGATAGCGGTACGCAGCTGGCAGGCTCAGTGTGCTATCGCGAGTGTGATTGATGGCTGGTTTCACCATGAGCGTGTGTGTTTCTGCTTTGCAGTTTGTTACCTGTGTTAAAGAAAAAATTACAAAGCTAATTTCAAGGTTAAAATCACGTGTTTTTTCTTACCGTTAACCCGGTTATTTAGATCATTAATTTCTAAATTACCCACCTTTCGGTGGTAACTAAATGTAACTCCCAGTGGCAGACTGAGACAGAGTATAGTGTCTGTGCGCAGCGGATGAAGACCCTCATTCATATTAATTTGACATAATTGTCATAAGTTTCCATCATTGCCACCCTCTATGATTCAATTAGGACACACATACACATACAGTAATACAAAAGGGCTCACCCATAGTTAATCATAATCCTCATTCACTAGGGAGGCCCTTGGGGGGGGCTAAGGGACACAACCACACACAGTCTGCTTTGTATGCAGAAACACGCACACACAGGCACGAAAAACAATGCGTCTCGCGCACACACAGAAAAGTGATGGCCTGTAAAGTCCCCGATGATTAACGTTTGGCTGTGGGCACAGAGCTGCATGTGTGACAGAGATGATTAGGTACAATGCGTCATATCTTACTAGAGATGAAAGGTTAATGGAGATGGTGTGGTCCTGTTATGGTGGCCTTCCTTGCTCCTCTTCTTCCTCCTGTGCACAATCATTTTTCCCTTCTCTACTTTTTCCCCTTATTTCACTTCTATATTTCCCCTCATCCCCACCCTCTCCTTCACTGTGTCTCAGTAGGATCTGCACATTCTAATCTGTTCTGGTTGAATGGCCCTAACGGACAAACACACACACACACACACACACACTTTCTCACACCCACTAGCTCACTTTCACAGACGCCATGACATGTGCACTTTTTCCTCTTCATTTTCTCTCCCTCTTTATCTTTCATTCTCTCTCTCTTTCTCTCTGACACAAATGAGCACCTGCAGGCTCACTTGGATAAGCACGCGCGCGCACACACACACACTCACTAAAGGCGGGTGTACGTGCACAAAACACACACACACACAGGCTGTCTGTCTTGTCAGCAGCTGGCTCCTGGGGTCTGCCCTTCTGCTGCTGTTTTTGTCTACTCCATTTAATATGGGATGCTGTGTGTGCGTGCATGTGTTTAAAAAAAAAAAAAAAAAAAAAAGGATTATTTGGCATCATGTCTGTCTGAAAGTGAGCTAGAAAGGTGCGTGTGCTCTGCATCTTCAGACATGGTTTCCAAGCTTCTGTATTCTTAATCTTTTTCTCTTCAGGCTATGAGAAGTACAACTCAATGCGAGCTGATCCCGCCCTGTGTTTCTTGGAGAGGGTCGGCATGCCGGACGCCAAGGCTATCGCTGCTGAGCAGAGGGGCTCCGACATGATGGCAGATGGCGTCGAGGGGTAAGAAAGCAGGCACCACTCACCAAGCAGCTTCTCTGCTACCCCTTCCCTCAAGTATTATTTTCCATCTCTGTGATTTATCACATTTTATTACTTTTTTCCAGTCTCTTCCCCCTTTCATCTTCTCAACAATTAACTTTAAATAGTGCTCAGAATCCTCAAATCTGAAAAATGAATGCTTTTGATTTAAATCCTGTAGTCCAGTATCTCCATAGATGTGACTGGAAGCAGGTGTGCAGGTGTAGGCCCACATGTTTTTGTATCTGATGTTTTACTCTGAAATATGAAAAAATTGCCTCCTTTTAATGTTCCCTTTACATTTTGTTATTTCTTCAAGTATTAAAAGTGAAAATGATCATGTTTAAAATCATGAACTCCTTGCCTGTCTTCCCAACCTCTACAGTGAGGATGAGGATCCAGAGTACAAGCCACTGCGGATGCCTTTTAAAGATGAAATGGACGACTTCACCAACTCACCACTGGATGACACTGTGGAAGGTGAAGCCGAAGGTAAACTTTGAATTCAGCCAGAAAGAGTCTATTAATATAATATTTGGAGCAAAAAATACTGACTGTTCTTGTAGGCCTTAGTTTAGTAGTTCCTGCAGAAACCGCTCTGTTAGTTACTAGGGGTGAGGAAGAAAGACGGCTCTTGGATGCATCACGGATTCCGTCTTGAAAAATTATGGCTCAATGCAGAAAAGTCAATCGGAAATTTGTACCTGTTACACTAAGAATTATGGCCAATGAGCCAGCATTGAATGTTTCAATTCTTTTTTAAATGTGAGTAAATGTAAATGCATTCCTAATGCAAGTTGTCTAACTAAGCTAAAATATAATGAAAGTAAATTCATCTGTTTATTTTAATTGTCTTATTAAACATATGCTATGTTTTAAAGTGTTCATATTCTGCTTTTTGGCTTTTTCCCTTGCCTTGATTGTGTTATCTTTTTTGTGCACGTTTTAGGTTTACAAAGTCCAAAAGCCCAAAGTCCCCCCCCCAAAGGGACTTACCATCTCCAACAGAAAACACTTTTCACAAACTGCTCCAAACTGCTCTACTGTAGTCCAGGCTTTACTTCCTTGACGAACATGCGGCACCTTGTAACACACGTTGTAATGCTCAACCAGCTGCTAGCGTGGCACATCCTCGTACTCTGCAACTGACAAGCTAGCAGTACTTTCTGCGCATGTGCGACTCCCAGCAAAGATGGAACAGAAGTGAGATGTCTCACTCTGTAGCTTAAAGGAGAATTCCGGTCAATTCCAACAGTAGCTCTGTTTGTAAATTTGGAGTGAGAAAAAACAAAAACAATCTGTGCTGCCTACACTGGGTTATTGGAATTGACTGTAATTCTCCTTTAAACAGAGCTCAACACATAGGGTGAAAAGAGGAGCTGCAGCAATGTGCAGTATAACAAAAATATGCTGTTTTCTGGAAATCACAGACCACATAAACCTATTCTGGTACAACCTCTAAATACAATTATAAACCTGAAAATGAGAATAATATGAGCACTTTAAAAGTAGTGAGTGAATGTATTAATGGTCACACTGAGGGGAAAAAAAGGAATCATGTATAGAAATAAGAAAAGAATGTTGATGCATTGATAATGGTTTCATCATGGCATTGTAGCCCTCGGAATCGAATTGTGAGCTGCCTAGAGATTCCCGCCACAGGCTTTTCAGTCATAACCATAATTAAACTACTACAGGCTGTGTGCCACATGAGCACAGGGGCATATTTGAGAACAAATGATAAAAAGATGAACAGGCTCCTTACAGCATATTTATCCTCTTTGTTCCTCCCTGTCCTCTCCTCATTTAGCTAAATCAGGTGAAAACGGTCAAAGTGTTTTGGGCGGAGCTTCGGGCTCCAACGAGCGACTCTATTGGCCAGCAGCCTCAGCTCTGACTGCCCGTCTGCGTCGCCTCATCACGGCCTACCAGCGCTCCAACCGCAGGGAGCAGCTCCGCCAGGAGGCCCTCAACCGGCCTGATGGTCGCAGACGACGACGCAGGGAGTTCCTGCCTGCCATCGGGATGGTTACCGATACACAAGGAGCAACTTACATCCAAGATGAAGCGGGGGTCTTCTTGACAGAAGGAAGCCCGTATCTGGCTAAAGGAAGTGCTTACTTTGCCAAAGGTGGGCAGTTCATGCCAGAGGCGTCACAAGTGATGACCGCCAGCTCCCTGATGACTGATGGAGCCATGTACTACAAGGAGAGAAGACAAAGGTATTGTTGCATATGGTGTCTCATAATTACGTACAATTATCCTACGTACAGTATATGTATACACAAGATTGTTATTAAATAATTGCCCTATGGCATTGCATCCTGCAAATCAGTATTCAAGTACGCCAAATTATTCAAATCAAATCACTACATTACTTGTTGTAGTTAAACCTTTGCTCACACATTTTTTCTTTGTCAGATGGACTCGTCGTGAGGAGGCTGATTTCTACCGTGTAGTATCCACCTTCGGAGTCGTCTTTGATACCCAGCGTCAGAAATTTGATTGGGCACAGTTCAGGGCCTTTGCTCGACTGGACAAGAAAACGGACGAGAGCTTGGAGAAATATTACTATTCATTTATTGCCATGTGTAAACGGGTCTGCAGAATGCAGGTCAAGACTGATACAGGTAAGAGGAAAATTAATTTTTTACGGTTATAGCAAGGCTCAAAGGGATATTTTGATCGTTGCAGTTGCTCAGTCACTAAAATAACAACAATGTGGTCAAATAAAGTTTGTTTGCGTGTTCTTGAGAACAATTGTGATATATTTAGTTATTTTTCTTATTGAAGACTCTTTTACCTCGTTAGAACTCCCAGACCCAACGCTGATCATCGACCCCATCACAGAGGAGCGTGCCTCTCGCACCCTGTACCGCATCGAGCTGCTACGTCGCATCCGTGAGCAAGTTCTCCCCCACCCGCTGCTCTCTGAGCACCTCAAGCTTTGCCAGCCCTCCCCAGACCTCCCAGAGTGGTGGGAGTGTGGCCGCCACGACCGGGACCTCATCCTGGGGGCCTCTAAGCATGGTGTAAGCAGGACAGATTATCACATCTTAAACGACCCTACCTTGGCCTTTTTGGATGCCCACCAGAGATTTACAAGCCAGCGAGGGCCTGGTGTCAACATGGGAGTCCAGGGAGAGGTCACCAAAGCGGGGATGGGAGCAACAGAAAGCATCCCTGCACCCCTCTTCACCTCCGCAGAGCTGGCAAGCGCTGCGGCTTCTGCCAAAATTGCCGTTGATTCAGCTAAAGAGGAGGGAGAAGGGAAAGAGGTGAAGATGGAGGTGAAAATGGAAAAAGGAGATGCCCATGACATTCCATGTACCAAGACTGAAACTCCTGATGAAGAGAAGGAACATGAGGGAGAGGTCAGAGAAGGGAAAGATGAAATTGCTGCTTCACCGAGAAGGGAGGTGAAGAAAGAAGAAGAAAAAGAAGAGGAGGCCCAGCCAAAAGTAGAGAAAGAGGATCAGGAAAAGCAGAAAGAAGAGCAGAGTGGAGAAGGAGACAAGACTTCCACGTCAGCAGATGACCAAGACAAAGACTTAACAGAAGAGAAGAGTTTGACTCCTGTTGACTCTCTCAGGGACCAGAGGGAGATGACTACTGAGCTCACAGAACATCCCGACTCCTCTCCTGAAGCACAACTGGGCCGCAAGACTTCAGAGCAGGGAGACAGAGAGGAGAGGGAGAACCCAGAGTCTCCTAAATCTCCTAAGTCAGCTGACACAGAGAAGAGCCCAGAGGAGGAAGAGGAAGAGAGGATGGATGAAGATGACAAATCAGAGAAATCCTCTCAGGCTGAAGGTAAGGGGAAAGTTTATTGCTTTGTCATTAGTATGGGATAAGTCATTGGTCTCTGTGGGCACAGTGTTCACACTTTAGTTTTGAATTTGGTTTACCATGGAGATGATGTGAAGTTTATAATGTAGCTTTTACACAACATGAATGTCTCAAATGTCTTACTTTCACTGTACTTTTATTATTATCCTTTTTGTTAACCAGTTTATTTTCCCTGGTTGTCGGCCCCCATCATTGCTGACACCACACTCAGTCACAGGCCTATTCCTGGTATTTCCCCTCGTGACTTGGAAGTGTTTTAATAAGTTCCAGGGGCGAGAGAATAAAATGAATTTAGATCCCTTGATAACGATTTAGAAACCCTTTTTAATTAAGAGTGGCAACGTGACTATGCCTCTCTCCACACAGCGAGTGCTGCGTCAGAGCAGAAGAACTTTGATGAGGAAAGTATCGCATCTCTGAGCACATCTGCTCAAAACGAAACCAGAGATGGCTTCTGCCCCGACGACCTCCCGGAAACCTCTGCACTGCAGGCCTTACAGGACCGCGCTTTTGCCTTCTCATTCTGGCCTAAGGTGAGTTACAAACAGAAGCCAGACAAATAAAGGCCAGTCGCTAATAAACCCAAGAAGTAATCAACCAATTGTCATTCGCTCAGTTCACTTCTACACTACTGTTTTCCAGTCGTCGTTCCTGCAAATGTTTCACATTGCCCTTTGAACCTTTTTACGCTTAATATATGGAGCATCTGTGCAGGACATGTTGAGTTTCATTGACGGGAACTGCGATTTTTTTTTTTTTACATAAAACAATGTTTTTGTTAAAAGAGAAACTCAAAGCAGTAGTAACATGACTTAATTGTTGTACTGATGGTGTTAGTGCTGGAAATTTATTCATCAACATGGGTGGTTTTTGGTCAAATATAATCAAATAGAAGGCATGTCTCTAATATAAGCCTGTAACTTTCAAATACTGTAGTGGGAACTATTTGAGAAATAGTTGATCATTACCTCTCTCTATTCTCTCCACCCTTCAGGATCGAGTGATGATCAACAGGATGGATAACATCTGCGAGGCTGTCCTGAAGGGCAAGTGGCCTGTCAACAGACGCCACATCTTTGACTTCCCCAGTAACCTGTTACCAGGCCATGGCTCCACAGTAACCCCAGCGGCCGTAGCCACGGTGACCGAGAGCCCGCTGCAGAGGCGGAGCCTAGCCGAGCTGACAATGGCCGGCATCCATACACCTTACAGTGGGAGTGAGGATAAAACACTATCACCACAGGTTCACGTGAGTATTTGCGCACACACACACACACACACACAAATTACAATGGTACTTTTGGCACTCTGCTTTTGTAAGTAATGATACTGCTAGCGTCATTAGTATTTAATGTTGCTGAAGTACCAGTAGCAATAATATGACAAGCTCCTAGGTAAGATGCTGTTATGCAGACACAGGTGTGACTGTTACCCTTATGTTGCAGGAGGACGCTCTGAGCCTGACAGTGCCTCGACAGAGGAGGAGGAGAAGGAGGAAGATTGAGATTGAGGCAGAGAGGGCCGCCAAGAGACGTAACCTAATGGAGATGGTGGCTCAGCTAAGAGAGAGCCACTCTGCTGCCGAGTCCCAGAGCCAGGCTATAGACCTCACCAAGGTGCTCACATAAACTCTCACTAACACACTCAGACCATTAAGTTCCTAAATATGGTCCTCCAAGAAACTGTTCTTGTAATTTTTACATTAAAACAAAGTCAAATCAATTAACGTTTTTTTTTTTTTTTGTATAGGGTATACACCATCACCACAAGGCCTCTCCCTCATTGGCTGGCTTCCCCAGTGCCCTGGTGACAAGCCCCTCCCTCAAAGCCCAAATGGAGTTGCTTCAGCAAGCCCCGCCCTCTGGACACAGAGCCAATGGTGCACTGGAGGCTGACCTGCCCATCATGAGGAGGAGGCGTGGCCGCAGGAAAAATGTGGAAGGCCTGGAGCTGTTGTTCATGGGCAACAAGAGAGCCGGAGCGGTATGAGTGTGTTTTAAAAGACAGTAAAGTTGTCAACATTTTACCAACACAAAACAAGATAGTATGAGAATACAATTAATGGGGTGACGCCAGCGAGCTAGTTCAGGCAGGCAACTCGAGCTGCACCGCTGTATACACACGTTACACGCTTCACGCTCCCCATCAATTTGGCGGTCTATTTAAGCTGCTTATCAATGACGCTGCTGCCCTGCTCCCATATTGCTGACTGCTCTGTAAGCTCCATACCACCAACCACCTGCAGGCTCCAGCCCGGGCAAAGCTACTTTATCACTCCCCAATATCTTATGTAAAACCAATCTGTGGGGAGGGGTGAGGTCGGAGTTTGGCCGCCAAACACAATATTCTGCTGTTATAAGCATTTCAATCGTAAGTTTTTTTGTTTTTTGGACTGAAATGCATCTTTCCTTCTCCATTTTCTGTGTCCCTCTTGGACATTCAGGATGATGGTGATGGGACAAAGGTTTCAGGTGTGGAGGGGGTTCAGGATGCTGCCCGTGCCCACAGACCCCTCTCTGTGCCAGAGCAGAGCCCCAGTGCCAGATCTCTTGCCTCTGGCAGTCTGGAGGAGGAAGAAGCAGCCGTTTCCAACAAAGAGCTAGGAGAGTGGCTGAGGCAGCACCCAACATACACCATGGACATGACTGGATTCACACCAGTACGTCTTCCTCTTTTTAAAAATGAAATAGATTTTTTTTGTGCCCCTCACCTTTAGCCCTTTTGTTAGTGTGAATCTAATCAGGAATATGTTTTAATGATTTGTTTCTGCTGTTTATTCCTGCCTTCTTTTCTCTACGCCACAAGTTATTCACACCTACCTCTGTTTTTTGTCGTCCTGTCAACAGAAGAGCGAGGATTTACTGCTGTCTCAGTTTTCTAAGCCCAAGCAGAAGCGCCATCGCTGTCGAAACCCCAACAAGATAGACATCAACACCCTGACTGGGGACGAGAGAGTGCCTGTGGTGAACAGACGCAACGGACGCAAGGTAAGCTGGCACACATCAAGAGTCTCCACTCTAAACATTTAAAAAATAAAGGCTAGAATTAGAAGTGTTTTTTCAGTTACAAGGTTGTTGTTGTTTAGCCTAAACAGTCACATCGCTGTATTGTACATCTTTTAAGTAGTTTATTTTCTACCAGAAATATTTTGCCCTTTTCAGGGTGTACTCGGCTGAAAAAAATCTTTCAAAAGGTGTACATTATTAAAAAACGTTTGAGAACCACTGGTCTTTATATTGAATACTACTTATTTTCCATGATAAACTCATTTAATCTTTCTGTTCCACAGATGGGCGGGGCCATGGCTCCACCAATGAAGGAGCTTCCTAGATGGTTACTGGAGAACCCAGAGTATTCTATCGCCCCTGATTGGACGGACATCGTGAAGCAGTCGGTTAGTAAACAACTAGCCTATTGATTTCACTGTATACAAAATGTTTCTTCAGAAATGGTGGTTATATATGAAAATTGTTACGTTATTGTTTCCTTTATAGCCCCTCTGGGCCCAACCTTCTCATATTGCCAGCTTGCAGCTTTTAATTTGTTTTCTAACCTAAAATCGTCCTCCAAACAGGGTTTCCTTCCAGAAGCCATGTTTGACCGCCTTCTGACTGGCCCTGTAGTTAGAGAGGAGGGCGTCCGTCGTCGGGGGCGACGACCTAAATCGGAGATTGCCAAGGCAGCTGCAGCCGCCCAGGCAGCAGCTGCAGCTCAGGCTGCCCAGGCATCGCTGGCCTCTGCTGTTTCATCTGCAGGTACACACTACTGCTAAAGCAACCAGTTCATCACACACATAATCCACATGTATGTTAAGTAAAAAGAATATTTTTTACCTTTTGTCTTGCAGTAGCTCTATCGTCAATCTTTTTTTTTATAACACATGTGTAAGAGATGGGATTTTATAACCGTCGGTGTTTGTGCTGAAGAGCTTCACTTTAAACCTGCCGTGTTTGTGTGTTCAGGAGGAATCAACCCTCTGCTGTTGAACAGTCTGTTTGGAGGAATGGACCTGTCATCCCTCCAGAGCCTTCAGTCTCTTCAGTTGGCTGCTGGTCTGATGGCCTTCCCTCACACCGCCGACCCCAAGCACGCTGCTGCCAACGCCGCGACTGCCTCCATGATGCCCCTTATGTTGCCCGGTATTGGAGGCCTGTCCAACATGGCTGCCCTCCCCAACATGTTTAGTCTAGGCGGGCTGTTTGGAAGTAACCTGGCAGCAGCTGCAGCCTCCGCCTCAAACTCCATCACTGACACTTCACAGAACACCAACGGAACAATGGATGGAGACGGAGGAGAGAGTGATGAGGCAGTGACGACGAAGAGGAAGAGAAAGAGACAGGAAAAAGAAGAGGGAGAAGACTATGAAGAGATGGGAGATGATGAAGAGGAGGCTGCTGATGATGGTAATGAAGAAATGAAGAAGAAGGCGAGGAAGAAGGAGAAAGGGGGCAAGGGAGTGGCTGAGACATCAGTTAATGATGTAACTGGAGCTCAGATCCCAGCTGCTGATTCGTCAGCTGCGGCATCCATCAACGGTGATGCCGCAGCCTTGTTAGCTGCAGCCGGCATGTCAGCAAATTCCCTGGCGTTCAACCCCTTCCTCCTCTCCACCATGGCCCCCGGCCTCCTCTACCCCTCAATGTTCCTACCTCCAGGCCTCGGGGGGCTCAGTCTGCCCGGCTTCCCCACCGCCTCCACCCTGGCCGAGCTGCAGAACGCCATGGCTGGAGCGCTGGGGGGCAACGTTGTGACCGCAAACCCCCAAAAGAGGAGGAGGAGGACGACGATGAGGACGAGGAGGAGAAGGGGGGGCTGAAAGCCACAGGAGAGGAGGAGTTGGAGGGAGGAGGAGAAAGTGACTTGGCTGAGGAAAAGGAGAATGGAGCGGAGGAGGAGACAAGAGGCAACGATTCAGCCTTGGAGGATGGAAGGGTGGTTGGGGAGGAGGAGGAGGAGGAAGAGGAGGCAGCGGCGTCTTCACAGAAAGACAAGAGTGACTGAAATAAAACGCAAAACTGACTGGCCTTGGACATTTCCTCACCTCTGACCTCCCCTCCCCTCTTCCTCGCCACGTTTACATGCCTCCACCAGAAATATCCAAACTATTATGAATCCTCTTTTTTTTCCCCTTTACATTATTGTTGATGATTTCTCTCACTCTGTTATTTTTTGACCAGACATATTTACTATGCGTCAGAGAGAATAAGGTGTGTTTGTGTGTGTTAAGTTAAATCTCTCTGATCGATAGTGTAGTCAGGGAAAATCCTCGCAGCCGCTCGCTCAGAGTTCAGCTCCTCTTTAAAGACTTTCTTCCTGTCTGGTTGGCCTGATCTCACAATCCTGCAAATAGGACTTTACAAGGTTCCAATAGTGCTATTATTATTAATATTATTATTATTGCTGCTTTCAGCTCTAAAATCTTTATTTTTGCTTCCCTCTTTGTCTGGACTGTTTTGTTGTTGTTGGCAGCATCTCATCAAGAAGAGAAGAAACGCCTGCTGGTGACGCTTCTTCTAACATCGGTTCTCAAAAAAGCATTACGGCTAACCCGGCTGTCTGTCTGACAAAGCTGCTGCAAAATGAATTGTGGGTAATGGAGTAGATTGAGCTGTTCTTTTTCAGAGCAGATTTTTAGTTCTCACATATCAGACCAGGTAGACTCTGAAAACAAAACCAGACTGGCCTAAAACTCAGTCTCACACACTGACTACCACAACACGCATCTTCCAACACAAACTTGATCATTAGCTGCACACACATGCACACTCGCACATTCAGATGTCCACCACTACACTAACCCTCTCTGTTATGTGACTTTTCCTGGGAGGACTCGTCCCTTTTTGAGTTGCTGTGCGTGGGTGCATGCACACTGAACCAATACTGTTAAACCCAGTCCCACACTGTTTGAATACCAGTCTAGAGTCTTTTCACTGCCACATCTGAATCCTGTCTCTCTTTTCGAGGCGGCTGGTTTTGGCTCAGGAGTGGCAGGCGGGCTGGGTCTGCCACCAATCAGGCCTTTTGATTGGTCCGCTTCATGCCGCTGAAACCAGTCGTCCCCGTTTGGAGGATTCTGTGAATGGATTTGGAGGTGGTCCACACAGGGATGTGATGTTTCAGGTTTGTTTAAAGGAGGCAGATGGCTGATTTTCCCAGTCGCTGCCACATTAAAATCCATTTTTTATTTTTATTTTCTTTTCTTCATATCGCGATAGTGTCAGACCAAGTGCTGCTCCCTAGTGACCTTCTCTTTTAAGACTGTTTCTCTAGTCACACACACTGACACCAGGCCTGGCCGAAACGGGACCGAGACACATTTTCAACGGAGTTGGAGGTTCACAGGTTTCTATATGAAGTTCAACTCTGGTTGCTGAGTAGGTTATAAATACTTGAAAAGTGCAGGTGGGGCTTGATTTGTTTCCATTTCCAAGGCCAGTTCAAGTTTCAAAGATAAATCTAGCGCTGCAAGTGGTTCAGATATTTGAAAATGCATTCAAACACACACACTGGCCAGGTCATTAACATTTGCTATCACAGCCAGCCCAGCAATGCAGAGGGAGGACTGGGATGGGGGGGGGGGTGATCCGTTTTTGCTGTCTGGAAGACACCTTCCCCTTCAAGTTCCTTGTTGTCCTGTGTAATGCTGAGACAGCAATAACCAAGGCAGCTTTTGAATGTCCCAACATCACTCTCCCACACACACACACACACACATACACACTATATGAATAACCACAAGTGTCGTATGAATAGAAAGTCTAAACTAAAACTGTAAATGATGACAAATAAGTACTGCAATCAATTTTGTCTCACTCTGTTCCTGTTGATGCACTGGTGTTAAAGAGTTAAAATAATCAGGTACCTTTATTACTTAGCTACTTTTCTTGAAAATAAATGGACTTTTTGTTACTTTTAGCCAGCAAGCTGAAGAGCATTACCTCAAAATTCTTATCTAGCCTTGAAGTTTACAGACATACCATTTAAATGTTTTTATTTCCTCTTTTTTTGGTGTTTGTCTTTTTGTTTTTTGTTTTTTTGAGACATCATGTATGATGAATTGTAGCTATGATGCTTTTAATAAAAGTGAATCATGATATTCGCCTAGGAAACCAAACTGTCGCTTGCATCTCATTATTTTTCACTCCTCTGTACTTTTTAGGAAGACTCTGAGGCATTTTGTGTAACACTTGTTTCCAGGATAAGATCAGACTGAACCAGCTAAACCAAAACCTCAGCTGACTGATGATACTTTCTACAGGCAGCTTTTATTCTGATCTACTGTGTGTAGATATGGTCCAATTGAACAATTCCAGACAGGACCAATCAGGGACTTGGATCAGTTTTCCAAGGAAGTTCTGGAATATCAGGGAATTCCATTCACTTTAACCTTACTTCCGATGGTTTTTAGTCTATTGAAGTGATAAACCTGAGTAAATTAATACACCAGGTAAAATTAACTCAATGTCCACTCAAAAGCAACTATACAAACATGGCTGTTGAAGACTAAGAAGTGGTTAAATCTCAGAAAAAAAGCTTGAGGTGGTCCTTGAGGTAAAGGTACACTGGAGTTTAATAAAGTTGTTTACAATCAGCCTCTCTTGGACAAATGCATTGTGTATTAATTAAGTCTGACACACATATCTGCATTTCCTTCCTTAAACATTTGCGAAGACAATTTTTGGGAGAATTAGAAACCTACATTTTTCATTCATCTTTGCTTGTTTGCAGTAATCTTCTTCCTTGCATATTGGAGCCACCAACTGTCAAGCAATGGAATAGCATGAAACCTCAGCAGGACTGTATATTACCTTGACCTTGTGCACATGTGCAAGATGCTAACGAAATAGGCCCACTCCTAAAAACATTGCTCAAGTTGTAGCCCAAAGCTGACTGACTGGGCTTCATCTGTCTGCGGGTGGCCCACGGTGTCAGACTTTACACCCTGCTCTAAAGGGATTTAAAAAAATAAATATAATGGAGTTGCACCTTTTGTTTCATAGTGGAAATTAATTCTGCAACTAAAATTAGTTTCATTATATAACTGTTGTCTATAAAATGTCAAGCAGTGACAAATTACCATTATAATGTTAGACCAGGTGTATTAGAATTCCTCATTTTATTGGACCATTTATTCAAAACCCAAATTTTTACCATTGACGACCATACATGACTAAAGAAGCATTTGAGATGAGATCAGAAAATGTATAATTTTGTGTAGAGATATGGGTCAGATGTGGAATATGTGAGTAAAAAAAACAACAACTTATGTTTCTGTTTTCACACAAAAAATAGAATAGGAAAAAGCAAGGACATTTTCTATTTTAATTATATGTAAATGTGCTGTATTTATGTAGCGCTTTTCTAGTCTTAACGACTACTCAAAGCACTTTTACATCATACAGGAACCATTCACTATTCACACACATTCATACACTGTGGCCGAGGCTGCCATACAAGGTGCCACCTGCTCATCAGATAAACACTCTATACTACACTATATAAACACATACATTCACATTCCAACTCGGGGTTCAGTGTCTTGCCCAAGGAACTTCTCATGGGGTTCTGCAGGGTCTTGAACCACCAACCTTCCAAGGACACTACCACTGAGACATGGGACTGCAGGCCTGTTTGCGGCCCCTAGAGGCCTTAATGGTCATTAGGTATAACTGGACCGTGGCAGTGAGAGCAGACAGTGTGTAGGAACTATTTGATTAAATGTAGATGTCGTCATAAAACAGTTTGCAGTATGTGTCTGCATTTAAGAGGAAAACAGAGTTGAAGTAACATTTCAGGTCAAATAAAGATGAAATAAAACAGGAAACTGCCAGCCTCCTCTCTGTGTGTGTCTGTGTCTGTGTCTGTGTGTGTCTGTGTCTGTGTGTGTCTGTGTCACTGCACTGCAGCCGTCAGAAATGGCCTCTCTCCCACTGGAGCTGCTGACAAAACACAAACTGACAGGCAGACCCCACTGTGTGGGTGTGTGTGTGTATATATATATATATATATATATATATATATATATATATATATATATATATATATATATATATTTATGAGTATATGTACAGTACGTGTGTGAGGGGAGAGAGAAACAGCTTAAAACTAAACTCATGTACCTTGCATCTTTTTTTGCATTGAAGTGGTGAGATGTCTTTTATATATAATATATGGAACATACAATGTATGTTTCTATTCTGTGTAAGAGCTCACAAGCAATTGTCAGACTAACAGTCTATATAAAACTAAGTTCTCAACATTTTTATATTTACAGTAACATCTGTTTAACCTTGAATCTAGAATGGAAAAAAAATCTGTTAAAATGTGGAAAAATAAGTTGCAGATTTATTACAAAAAGATTGATTTACTTACATACTTGCTGCACTTCCATAAAATAATCTCACACCAACAATCCAAAAATCAAGTCAACCCAAACTCTGCCATCCATCTGAAGCCTGCCTCCCTAGTTCTGTCATTGGTCGGTTTAGGTCATGTGGTCACGCTTTCACTTTAAAGGACAACTCCAGCGCAAAATGAACCTAGGGGTTAATAACACATGGTTACAGAGTCGACCATTCTCTGGTATATGTTTTACTGCTAATTGAATGGGACCAGTTTTAGCGCAAACCGCTAATTAGCTTATAACGCTAGTCATTGGGGCATGTGAAGGTAAAAAGAAATCGCTATTTCTAAACCACTAACAAGGCTCGAAATAGCACCGCACTTTCAAAGGTTTTATTTTTGATGCCATGGAGAAGTACTACACTACCCACAATCCTAAGCGTAACAGCGTTGTCTCTAATTGGTGGAGCTTGCTGTTACCATGGAAACATTTACCACACCTGCAAACATCTAGTGAGCTGCAACCATTCAAGTCTATGATCGTTATGTACACAGTCTTGTAGCTTTGCCTTTTTTGCCGTTTTCAAAATGTTTCTTTGAGCTGAATTAAATGTTTTAGTGTCACAATTCATCTCGTAGCTGGTCTGCTCGGTTCCAGGTTTAAAACTCTTTATTTAAGCATTTAATGAAACGTCAATGGAGATACTGAATGGTAAAAATCACTTCCAGAGCTAGAGCCGTTCAAAAAGTGGGTGGTCACTGTTGACTGGCCATGGGTGTGCTGGACCTTCCCAGATGAAAACATGATCTGATGAGTTTGACTTGGCGGTACCTTTGTCTGTCTCAGTGTTAATATGTTGATCGAGTGTGAGGTGATCACACTTGTACTTGGAAACTACTGCACCTTAAAAAGCAACTGACAGCATGTACTAAATGGAAGTCCATAGAATGTCCTCGCATGAATAGCAATACAAACATTTGTCTGTGTGTGTGTGTGTGTGTTTACTCTAGCAGACAGTAGAGAGAGAGGTGGAGTGTGTGTGTGACAGACGTCTGGCCTAATCGCCTTGCTGGAAGAAGTGGGACGTGAAATCCACCAGCCGCCCCGTACCACACACACACACACACACACACACACACACACACACACACACACACACACACACACACACACACACACACTGAACCACAAACCCAGCATGCAGTCTTCTACCCTCATTTCTCCTTCAAGGAAATTAAAAAGAAATCTGATTACCTGATTTCTGGCGGTGTATTATAGGTCCTTGCAACAATTTAGAAATTACAAGATCAAATATTCCATATGACACATTATACACTATATATACAGTACATTAATTATAAATGCCATTTCTTGTTAGATATTTGAAGCTGTGGTGAAATTATTGGATTTATTTTAAATAGAGTAATTATTGTTTTCAAGCTATTAATTTGTCAAAACCACTCCATGTCAGTGATTACTAAATACACTCTAAAGGGTTGCAAATATTGTTCAATTAAATGATCTTAATATGCAGAGCAGAATAGAGGGACATAGCGGGACAAAGCCTGCCTTTGTTTCTGTAAGCTCTTCAGTCAGAAGCAGCTCTGCTGGCATCATGGCTCTGTCTGCGTCGATATCACTGCTCACTGGTTTGCCAGGCTGTGCTCTGCCAGCTAATTTGTAATGAATTTACCCAGATTAGTGAATATCCATCCTTATTGTCCAACATAATGTGCACCATGTTGATGATAATCCAGATCTTCAAATCTAGATACCAAGTCAAAAAAAGTCCAAAATCTTCCAATCCAAAATCCAATTACACACAATGATTTTACACTAAACTCACTATGACTAGTAAGCTAGTCGAGCTAGCGGACATTTTCCATCATGTTATCAATGTGCCTGTGTTTTGGATCCATACTAGGGACCATTTCTTTTACAGTAATATGTCTCTGTTTTGAAATGCAATTATAAATTGTGCCCCACCCGTTCTTTATTAATGATTAAAATGGAAATTATAAATTGCTGCAGTACATGTTCATTTTACTGTCCTGAATTTAAATAAATTAAAAAATTAAAAAAGATGTAGTATTGTGTAATCAAAGTCTGATGTATCTTCTATTAAAACACATTAATGAGTCCCACTGTTGCACTGGGTGGCATGTTCATCATTACCCTGAACACACCATAGACAGTTAAAGAAATGGACAAAGCTACGCCATTATACTTCGACGGAGACCAGTGAAGGATATTAGAAGCACTTTTGCGGTGACGGCTGA